>JAGFMF010012245.1:537304-597323 GCA_019455555.1 Galemys pyrenaicus
TGTCAAAGATTAGTTGTTCATAAGCTTGTGGGTTTGTTTCTGGGCTTTCTATTCTATTCCATTGGTCTATGTGTCTGTTTTTGTTCCAGTACCTTGCCGCAAAACCTTATTTAAAAGCTAAAGTTATACAGAAAATAATCAAGTTCTTATTTCATAAAAAGTTCTTCATATTTGAAAGCAGCTTTGATACCATCTAATGTTTTTATTATTTTCAGTAACTCAGGACAATTTTGTTTAAAAGGATCTAAATTTTGTACTAAATACAGCTTGCCTTTTATTTCTTCATCAACATACATAACTAAAAATATTGAGGCGAGATCAAACATGCAATTGTAATAAGTCATATCCCTGATAACTTCCTGAAAGATATCCATCAAGTCTTTAATCATGATTTTGTGGTTATCATTGTTTAGCCTTCAAGTCTGCATAGCTAAAATTCTACCCAGCTCACTTCATCTTCATTTATTTTTTATATATATTTCAGTATATATTTTAATATTAAAATCCATTCCTCTACTCTTAAAAACTGAAGTTTAAAAATTATAGTATAGGCTTTCATTCAGATAGAGTTCCATGCATCAAAGTATGTTTTATGCCTTCACCTTGCTATGTAGATTGAGACACTAATCTTTCCAAACATAATTCACCATGGGTATACATTATTCTTCTTGTTATACATCCTAATTATATGGCCTATTGCCTGTACTAGTGAGTCATTTAGCTAGTATCTCTGCATCTTCAGGGCTGAATTAAACTAAACAGGTCTTATCACATCATTAATGCCACCAGTCATAATAACAAACTAGCTCATCATGTTGACTAAAAGTCAATTCAAATATCAAAATATTAACCGATATGTAAAGATTGTGGCTTTTTAAAATAAGTCCTGTTGACAAGTTGAAACAGAATTTGTAATTTCTAAAATGTTCAGGAGTGCCAGTTAAACCATTCCTCAAACTAAACTTGAAGAAAAATTTTCTTTCAAATTTCCAAACTAAGTTTTAAATAAATATTTCTATAAAGAACACCTTTCTACAAGATATTATAGAGTAATACTTTATAAAGCCAAGTTATTTTGTCCTTTATATGGTAAAAGCTTCTCTTTTTAAATTCCATGCTTTCCCAAAGATTCTTTCATTTTAAAAAAATTTTCTTGTATCGTTGCAGTCCCCATAGTTCTCCTACCACAATATCACCTGTGAACCATCACCACAGTCCCTTGTGTTCATCCCAGCCCTGTTTTAAAGCTCTTCCTTCCTCTTACTTTGCCATGTGCTCAATATATGATAAGGTTGCTAGTTTTATCTTTTTCTTGACCTTTTGTTTGGTTACTCTGGTCCACATGCAAGTGAGACAATCAGTATTTATCTTTTTCTTTCTGACTTACTTTGCTTAGCATAGTCCCTTTCATGCATGTTGCCCCTAATGGTATGAGTTTGTCTTTTTTGATCACTGAGTAAGTAATATTCCATTGTGTAAATATACCACAACTTTTTGCCTATTTACCTGTTTTGTGACATTTGACTGTTGTAAATAGTGCTGCCATAAACACAGGAGTGAAGTGAATTAGTGTTTTTGTGACCTTGGGATAGATTCCTGACATTGGGATCTCTGGGTAATATAGTAGATCTGTTTTAGTGTTCTGAGGAACCTCCACACAGCTTTCCATATTGGCTGGTCCAGTTTACATTCCCACCAGGAGTTAAGAGGGTTCTTTTATCTTCACATCCTCTCCAAGTATTTGTTTCATTTTTTTGATGTGGTCCATTCTCACCTGAGTGAGAGATTTGCATTTCCTCTGTAATCAGTGACTTTGAACATTTTTTTTCATATGCTTGTTGGCCATTTGTATTTCTTCTCTCTGGGGAAGTATCTTTTTATTTCTTCTGCCCATCAAATTCTTTACTTTTTTAATTCATATCCTTTTTTTTTAAATTGAGGTAACATTAATTTACAACATTGTCTTTGATTTATTTACACTTGTAGGATCTCCCTTTCAGGTGTTGTCACTATACCACACCCACTACCAAAACACCTGTATTTCACCATAGAACATTGTTTTAGTTAACATTGGTTTCCGTACTGTATAAGTTCACACCTCTTCAGATGTAAGTTATACCACACCCACCAGCAAAGTACTTATAACCCCTTACCATAGACCACTGGATCCTCTCCTCCTACTCCATTTGTTCCACACTCCTCACCATCCACTTCTGCATCCTCAGTACTGCAGTCATATTTCAGCAATTTGTTTCATCTCCATTTTAACCAAAGAATTATAATGATGAATCAAATGAATTGAATGAAATCTTATTGTATTATTGTTTATGTTATAACTCTGACCTTTTTTTTTTTAATAGCATTAAGACAACTAGTGAGCATTTTATTAAAGTAGCTTGAAGCATACCTTCCCACTGATTTCTTGCATTCTTGAATATGCCAAGAATGGGAGGACCTGACTAAACCTTACCAGGATCATTTTTCAGAGATGTGTTTTGAGATGATCAACTTTGAAGAATGAGATAACTCCCTAAGACTCAAAGAGCAGAATTGATATAAAATGGCAACTTTCCCAAACTCAAAATTTTTCTCCTGTGATGCAGCCTACTCTGTGTGCAGGCATCCATCTCTAAATTCATCACAACACCCCTGTGTTGTACTCTGAATAATTAGGTTCTATGCCTCAAATCCTTGGAAAAATAACATAGAGTAAAATTCTAGACCAAATGAAATATAATGCCCACAAAAGAGTATACACATTGTAAATATTGATCTCAAATTACGACAAAATATACATAGCCATGTCACTACCACCTTGACTGAGAAGTAGAACATCACTGCAGAATCTTTTCTTATGCCCCCTCCCCGGTTACTCCCTTATCTGCTACCCTGTCTGAAAGGTAACCATTTTCTTGGCTTATAAAATAGTTTTTCTTGTTTGAACTTTGCAGAAACAGAGTCAAATCGTAGACATATATATGTATACATATGTATATATATTCTGCTTATCATTGTCATCATCATATGGTTGCAGGAATTCATTAATTTCTATTGTATGTTTTTCCATTTTATGAATATGTTCAATACCACAGTTTATTTTTCCATTATACTATTTATAAACTTAAACATTACTTCCAGTTTGGGATTATTATAAATAATATTGCTTTGAATATTTTTATATGACTTTTGGTGTATATGTTATTGAATATATCTACCTGGATTTAAACTGCTGGATTATGGTTATGCATATAGTAGTGAACTTTAGTAGTTAGTGAGTGACAGAACTGTTGTGTGATGTTTGAACCAACTTAGACCTCTTCTGCTCCCCACTAACATATATGAGAATTTCAATTGCTCTATAACCTTGCCAATTTGAGGTATAGTCAGTCCTTTTAAGTATAACTATTCTAGTAGGTATGAAGTACCTATGAAGTGATTTTAATTTGCATTTTTTGTGACTGTGTTGAACACATTGAATAGGCATTCTATATGTAGTGCTTTCATAAGATATTTGTGCCTGTTCTTCTGGGGTTGTCATTTTCTGATTAGTTTGTAGAGTTCTTTGTATATTTTTCACAATTAGTTTAGTAGTTATATGCATTAATGTCTTCTCTAATAACATAGTTTACTTTTTCACTGTGTTCATGATGCTTTTGGTAAACAGAACTTCCAATTCTTAATGTAATATAATTCATCTATCTTTTTCCTTTGTGAAACAATGTTTTAGGTATTCTGCCCCTATGACCATATTCATCTGTGTTTTCTTGTGTTTTAGCATACATTTAAATATACAGTGTGCCTGGAGTTGATATTTTCATGGAGAGTATTGCATGCATCAGCATGTACTCCTTTTTGCTGTTGAGTAGCATTTCATTGTATAAATGTGCAACAGTATATACAGTTGATTTTTCCAGTTTTGTCTATTTATGAAAAAAGGTGCTATAAATAAACTTGTAAAAATAATCAGGTAGCCATATGTTTTCATTTCTCATGAATAAATACATAGTAGTAGAATTGCTGCTTTATATTATAGGTGTAAGTTAGAAACTTTTTTATTAGAAACTGTCGAGCAGTTTGCCAAGTGGTTATAACAATTAATATATGTACAAACAATTTGTGAACGTTGTAGTTATTCAACAATTTTTCCAATATTTTGAGGTAGTGTTGTTTAAATTTTACCCATTGTAAATAGTGTGAAATGACTGTAGTTTTTACTAATATCCTGATAACAGATATATTGAACTCTTTTGCAAATGCTTATCAGCCACTCATATGTTTTTGATGTTTCTTTTGCCCATTTTTATTGTGTTGGTTACTTTTGTGTTACTGAATTCTAAGAACTTTTTATATAACTGTAGATGTTATATAACATAGCCAGTTCTGACAGTCTGGGAGATTAATTGAACAGCAATGTGAATACACTTAATAATACTGTTGAGTGTACCTAAGACAGTAAAAATATTAAAATGTATGTTAACTGGCTATTACTAACCACAGTTTTTAAAAAGATTTATTTTTATATATACATTCAAGAACTGGGATGCAGGACAGAGGTGTGGGGGTGGTGGTGATGGCATTCACCAGAGACAAAGTAGGAAGCAGAACAAGCGGATCTACTTTGATATAGTGCTGAGGTGAGCAGCAGGTGAGACAGGAGAGGTTTACTGCACCATGTGGGTTAGCTCCCTGGCAGTGGCTCAGCTCCTTGACCAGGGATTAAACTTCTCCTGCCTTGGCTGCTAATAGCTTCATAGTACTGAGACTTAACCCCTTGCACCTCCAGGATGGTCCCTAACCACAATTTTTTTTTTTAAAGAAAAGTTCACTTCTGTGGGTTATTGCCAATTCATTAAAAAGGTCTAACTTTTTTTTATTAAGATAACATTGGTTTACAACACTATATATGATTCAGAAATACAGGATCCTAACTCTTCAAGTATGTTACCACACCACAGCTACCACCAGAGCACCTCATGTCTTCCACTGTAGTCTTTTATCCTGCTCCTTCTTGGCATCAACCCACTCTCCATCCAGTAGCTTAAATTGTACAGTCAGATATCTGTGGTTTGTTTTGGGTATGGTTTTGACTGATTCTTTGTTTTGTTTCTTTATATTCTTCAAGTAAGTGACACCATGCAGTATTTGTTTTCTTATTCTGCTTAGCATTGTCCTTTCCAGTTCTACCCATGTTGTTGGCAGGAGGTCATGGATTTGCTTTTATTTTTTTGTTTTGTTATTATTGCTGAGTAGCATTCTTTTTATAAACATATAGCACATATTCTTAATCCACTAATCCAACTTTCCTTTAGCACTTGGATTGTTTCCATAATGTAGTTATTGTAAATAGAGTTGCAATAAACGAAGTGTATATATCTCTTCTAATTAAAATTTTGCATTCTTCATGCAAATAAATGAAATTAGATTACCAGCTCACACCTTACACAAAAATTAACTCCCAATGGGTAAAAGACTTGGGTGTAAGACCAGAAACCATTAAATACATTGAAGAAAAGATAGGCAAATATTCCACAACATTGATTTCTGTCATGAGTTTGTAAATTTATCTACAATGGCCAGAAAAATAAAATAGAATAGAAACCAGTGATACTACATAAACCTAAAAAGCTTCTGCACATCATTGAAACAAAAAGACCTTCTCCTGAATGTTAGAAAATCTGTGCACATCATACATCTGACAAATGACTGATAACCAAGATCTATAAAGAACTCATATGACTCAACAAAATGAAAACAAATAACCCAATCACAAATTGAGCAAAAGAGCTAAATAGACATTTCTCAAAGAAGACATGCAGATGGTCAATAGACACATGAAAAGATGCTCATCATCACATATTGTCAGGGAAATGCAAATCAAAACCACAATGAGATTAAAAACAACAGGTGTTTACTAGGTTGTGGAAAAAAGGAACCCTCATTTACTGTTGATGGGAATGCAGAATGGTACCTATTCACTTCTATCATAGTTATTTGATAAGCAAAAGTTTTTGTAAATTTGAATGAAATCTATTTTAATTCACATTCTCTCTCTTCCCTCATTTCTTTTTCATTTTATTTTCATTCCTTCCGACCTTCCTTCCATTCTCTTTATGGTTACAGCTTTTTGAGTACTAAGAAACCTTTACCTACACCAAGATGACAAAGATATTTTTCTATATTTCCTCTAAGAGCTTTTTTCCTTTAGGTTTATAAATCATTTGAAATTCATTTTATGTATGATGTGAGTTAAATATTGAAGTTCTATATTTTTCAGACTGTTATATAATTCTATCAGTTCTATAAAAGAATTTACTTTTTCCACTGAGTGTACGGGTAGGTAAATGGTAGTCAGTCTCTTACTGGGCTCTGTTCTGTTCATTGACCTAGTTGAAAATCTGGAAGCCAAAAACACAATTCTTTGACTATTAATATATAGTAATTCTTCATATTGGGTAGGCTGACTCTTCTAAATTTGTTCTTTTTCAACACTTTTCTTTAGTCTAGACCTTTTTTGCATTTACATGTGAAAATTTAGAAGCAGCTTGCGAAATTCAACCATAAAAAGCCTGCTCAAAATCTGGTTGGGTAGATCACTTTGGGGAGAACTGACTGTTAACACTCAATATTCTTTCCTGGGCAATTGTTTTATTTTGCAGTTCTTTAATTTCTGTCAGCAATTTTTGTATTTATTGGTAAAAAGGTATTTATACCTTTCTTTAAAGCAGTAGTTGTGAACAAGGAAAGTTTCTTGTTCTTTATAATTATAATATTCTTTAAAATTATTCCTATTTTCATGCTTTTATAACTAATATTTTTTTTCTAATTTCATTTTCAGTTATATATTTTGGTTGTAAATAATATAATTGATAATTTTATAATGACTTCCTGTATAAATTCATTATTCTAGTAGTTCCATTCTTTTTTATCATTTTTCATTTTTCATGTATCAGTTATCAGCAAGTAATGAGTTTCTGTAATTTTAATCTTTATCCCTGTATTTTTCATTTTCTATATTATTATACTTATTACACCCACTTAAATATTCAGTAACATGTTGAATAGATATCCATCCTTAATCTGGTCCTGCTCTTAGGTGGAATTGTTTGATATTTCACCATTGGCTATAGTGTGAGCTATAAGTTTTCATCAGTATCCTTTATGAGACCTAGGAGGGTCTATTCTCTTTCTCATTTGCTTAGAGATTTTTAAAAATTCATTAGTAGTGAATTTTGTCAAATGCTTTTCTTGTGTTTATTGATTTTTTTTTTTCACTTAATGTGGTGAATTGCTATAGGCTGATTTTTAAATTTGAAACAATGTGTATTAGGATAAACTTTCATCATGCTAGATCATCTTTTTAAAGTATTATTGAATCCTATTGATGATAGATATTTTATTAGAAAAATTTTTGTCAACTGACATTAGTCTGTAATTTCCTTTGATCATTTAATAGTATTGTCAGGTTTTAGTGTCAGCATCATAAAGTATTTCCTGTCTCTATGGAAATATTTTTCTCTTTTAAAATTTTTTTAAGATTTATTTTTTATTTATTCATATAAGAAGTGAGGTTTAGGCCAGAGGGGTGGAGGATGAGAAGATTCACCAGAAACAGAGTGGAAAGCAGAACAGGCAGATATACAGAGATACACTGCTGAGGGGAGCATCATGCGAGACAGGAGAGGTCTACTGCACCATGTGGGTCACCTCCCTGGTTGGGGACCCATCCAACTATGCCACGGTGCCTGTGCCTGATGATGGCTCCATGTGCTAAGACTTTAACCCCTATGCTAGCATAGGGAGGCTCCTATTCTCATTCTTTTCTATGAGAATTTGTGTAAAACTGGTAACAGTTTTTACTTAAATATTTCATATAATTTACCAGTGAACACATAGTGGCTTGGAGTTTTCTTTGTAGGAAATGTTTTAATTATAAATACAACTTCTTTAAAAATATGGTATATTTTTTTTATTTTGCATCCATTTTATTCGTTTTGTTTTTAAGGTTTTGGTCTATTACTTTTCTTTTGTCAAATATATTCCATGAAGTTGTTGGTTATATTCCCTAATTATTTTCTTGGCTCCATGATGTTCCCTATGTCCAGTCTGATATTGATACATTGTTTTCTCTCTCCTTTTCTTTTGAATAAATCTTCCTTGACATTTATCAATTTTACTTAAGCCACTAAACTAATTTTTTTTTAAGATTTATTTATGCATACAAGAGCTGGGGTACAGGCCAGAGTCCAGGGAGGTGAGAGGATTCACCAGAGACAGAGTGGGGAGCAGAACAGGCAGAGCAACAGAAATACACTGCTGAGGGGAGCTTTGGGTGAGATAGGAGAGGTCTGCTGTGCCATGTGGGTCCCCTCCCTGGCTGGGCGGCAGGGTCACAGGGATAGAACTTGTGCTACAGTGGCTGTGGTTTGATAGTGTGTTGCTTAACCCACTGCGCCACCAGGAAGGCTCTAAACTAAAAATTGTTTAGCTGTTAACTTTTCATGTTTGCTTCTCATATAGCTATTATTTTTTTCCCTGTTTCTGCTACATTTTCCTTCTTTAAAACTATTTTCTTATTGTGGAATATAGATCGTTGACTTTGTTATTTTCATTCCCCAACATAAAAATTTAAATCTTCCCAATTGGTAGGGAGTAGGTGAAAGGTGAGAGAGAACAGAGGGGAGGAAGCACAGTGGTCTATAGTGGTAAATTGGTGGTAGATACACTAAAGAGGTGATACTTGAGGGAAGAATCCTGTATGTCCCAAATACCATCAATAAAGTAAACAATGTTACCTCAATAAAAGAAGAATTTAGGCAGTTCTCTTGCCTACCTTTTTCCATGTAGGTACCTCTCTTTTTTTTCTCCCTTTCCTAATAAAGCTGACCGTTTGAAATGTAAAAATACATAAATAAGTGAATAAAATAAAATTTGAAAAACATTTAAAGCTCTAAAGTCCCATCTAAACACTGGCTAGCTATACATAATAATTATTGTGATTTAGATTGGGTCATTTCCTAATATCTGGAGATTTTTTTTTTTTTTTTGTAATCGTAATGTATTATTTTGTTAGCATTTCCATAATGACATTCTGTAGACTGTATGGCTCAAACAACAGAAATTTATTTTCTTGAAATTCTGGAACTTATACTTCCAAGGTCAAGATATCAGGAAGGTTAATTTCTTTTGTGGTCTCTTCTAAACTTATAGATAGGTAACTCTATTTTCCCTGTGTTTTCACAGGGCATACCCTCTGTATATGTCTTTGTCCTAACATTCTTTTCTTAGAATAAGTCATATTAATTAGGGTTTACCCTAATGAGTTCATTTTTAACTTGATTATCACTTTAAAGTCCTTATCTTTAAACACAGTTTGAGATATTGGGGGTTATTTAGGACTTAAGGATAGGAATTTTGAGGGAGAAACACAGTTAAGCCCATTACACATGAATTATTTAAAAGTATATTGCTTAATCTCCAAAATTTGGGGCATTTTCTAAAAACCTTATTAGTAATTTCTGGTTTAGTTAAGTTGTGGTCATACAGTCTATTTCTATCCTTTGACATTTATTGAGACTAATTAATTGCCAAACCCTTGGTTTATTTTGGTTAATGCTCTATGTGCACTTGGACTAAATGTATCTTCTATAGTTGTTGAGTGTAGAATTCTATAAATTCTTTTTTTTGTTTGTTTGTTTTTTTTTTTAAGATTTATTTATTTATGCATACAAGCACTGGGGTACAGGCCAGAGGTGTGGGGGGTGAGAGGATTCACCACAGACAGAGCGGGGAGCAGAACAGGCAGATCAACGGAAGTACACTGCTGAGGGGAGCAGCGGGCACAGCAGGAGAGGTCTGCTGCACCATGTGGGTCCCCTCCCTGGCTGTCAGCAGGGATCGAACTTGTGCTGCAGTGGTTGCGGTTTGCTTCATAATGCGTTGCTTAACCCACTGCGCCACCAGAGAGGCCCAATTCTATAAATTCTATAAATGTCAACCTCCAAAGTGACATGCAAGTTGCTGTTTGTTTTCTTGTAAACATTTGAAAAGGTTGAAATCTATAACTTTTATCTGATTCTTGAAGACATCCTTAATTTTACAGAATATGAAAACTGTTGCCTTGTGTGTTTCTGTCCCCGTGACCACTTCTGAATATTTCAAACTCTGGTTTTACACACTTGATACAGCAGTGTTTTTCAGTACATTGGGTGCTTTATTTGAGTATAAAATTTGCGTTTGATATGAAATAAATTTGGTGAATTTTACCATAATTTGAAAAATAACATTGATAGTACTAAATATGAGAGTTAGAATGATCATAGGATAGTCTTTCTTTTTTTTTTTTTTAAAGATTTATTTATTTATGCATGCAAGAGCTGGGGTACAGGCCAGAGTCACAGGAGGTGAAAGGATTCACCAGAAACAGAGCTGAGAGCAGAATATTGACTGAAATACACTGCTGAGGAGAGCAGTGGGTGAGGCAGGAGAGGTCTGCTATGCCTTATGGGTCCCCTCCCTGGCCTGGGATTGAATTCATGCTGCTGTGCAGTGTATGCTTCACAGTGCATTGCTTAACCCGCTGCGCCACCAGGGAGGATATTAGGACAGTCTTTCTTATTAATACTTCTTTAATTGTATTTGTATAGGAATATGTGCATTTTGTGTTACAGTGTAAAAGGGATATGCTTATGAATTATTGCCATGCCTAGAAAATGCTTTAAATTCTGAATTGCTGCTCCTGTTTTATTGTTTCTTCTTTAGTTTTAAAAAACTGAGCTAAATTTGCAATTATGTCTCTTAAGTCTGTCATTTGGTTTAGGCAGTAAGTCACTAATCCAGTTTAGACTTTTGACATTTTAGTTTTTTTTTTTTCTTTTTTGACTGAGTTTTAAATGTATTAAATTGCTGAATCATTTTATCATTTTAAAATATAAAAGTAAAATGGAATGTTATAATGATCAAATTCAAATAATGGAAAATATCTTAAAAGTGTCATCAACTCTCATAGGTTCCAAGTAAACATTAAGTAACAACACGGAAAGTATTTTGGTAAAACACAGTTCTATACAACCTGAAAAGTTATAAAGATGAAGAGTTTTAAGTAATTTTCTTCCACTGTCAATAATTTAGGTGAGCCAAACTTATTGTTCTAAACCTTAAAATTTTAAAACATAGATAGGAATAAATAATTGAGGCAAACAATTGCATTTGTAAAGTTAAGAGTGATTTATATAGAAGGCTAATTTGCCTGGTTTTATTTTGATTGCTTATTAAGTAATGCTCTTCAAATTTTCTTTTGATTTGACCAAATACCATTCAAGGTGAATTACAGGTATCTAAGAAAACTGCAGTTAGATAAAATTATCAAGAGCTCCTTCAAAAAAGGATAATCTCTTAGAGAGAACCAATAAGGAAGGTACTTTTACTGAGACAAACGGTTCACCTGAAGAATCAGTGCTATGAATAGAGTCACAAAGTCAGAATATATTCTGGTATGAGCTGCCTTAGATTTTTGATAAGTGATTAAAAATAATACTGATGAATGAGGATGGTGGTTAGCATTTGACATGAAAATGGGAAGAGAATCAGAGACTCACACTTTGCCTTGGTAGCAGATAGAAAATTTATTTGGGGTCAGTGGCAGGAAATTTATGATATAACTATATGTATGTTTTGTGTGTGTTATATACAGAAAATTAAACATAAAAATTCAAAGATGAAATATACCACATTAACAGCACAAAGGACAAAAAATCACAGGGCATCTCTTTTGATACAGAAAAAGCATTTAGCAAAATTCAATACCTTTTCATGATTAAAACACTAAACAAGCTAGGAAAGAAGGAAGTGAACTTCAATATAAAGAAGACATATTTGAAAAGCCCACAGCTAGCTTTGCAGTCAATGGTAAAAATATGAAAACGTTTCCTCTATGATCAGAACTAGACAAAGCTGCCCACTCTGACCACTTCCATTCAATGTAGTGTTATAGGGCAACCCTGATATAAAATGGGTTGCCTGACTGTGGGTCATCACCTGTGCACTTAAAAAGCACTTATAATAAGATTCAACTGCAGGCACACACACAAAAGGTAATGAAGGATTTATTTACAAAAGAAGGGGAATGAAGAAATGAATAACTCAGGGAGAAAGAGAGGGAGAGAACTTCGTGAATACATCTGCTGAGCTGGAATCCCTGTAGCCGCTGAGAGCTAAAGAGACCCCCAAAACCTACATGTATGGTTTTATATCATACCGGGCTGCTTAACTCCACCTTCAGATCCCAGTGATCCTCCCTTTGGTGATGATGACACTATGGGATCTGTGGTTCTTGATGTCTTGGATTTCTTTCCTCTGCAGAAGTGGTGGAGTCCATAAAACCTATTGTGGCATTCCTTCAGGATATCCTTTCCCCCTAACAATAGTACCATGAGTCCTAGTCAGAGAAATTGGGTAAGAAAAGTAAATAGCATTTAAATTGAAAAGGAAGAAGAAGTAAAATCATTTCTGTTCTCAGACAACATACATGGTCATCTATATAGAAAACCCTAAAGATTCAGAACACACACACACTAAAAATCTTTTCAAACTAATAAATTCAGTAACACTGCTGGTAAAAAACCAGTACTCAAATATCAGTTATCTTTTATTTTTATACCATAATAAAGTTTAAAAGGAAATTAAATAAATAATTCCATTTTTAATAACATTGAAAATAACTATTTGATATAAATTAACTGAAGAAGTGAAAGGCTTTTACAGTGAAAAGTCTCCAAAATATTGCTTAAAAAGGTGGACACAAATAAATGGAAAGGCATCTTATGCCCATGAACTGGAAGATAATTAACATTTTTACAACACTAGTTATTAATTAATACTGTTAAAATATCCATATTATCCAGTTTGATCTCCACATTTAGTGCATGCCCTATAAAATTTCATGACACTTTTCCAGAAATAGAAAAATTACCCTAAAATTTACATAGATCCTGAGTAGACAAACAATCTTGAGGAAGAAGTACAAAATTAGAGGCCTCTTACATGCTAACTTCAAATTATACTGTAAAACTATGGTATTCAAAATAGCATGGTATAGGTATAAACACAGACTAATGCAACAGAACAGAGATCCCAGAAATAAAACCCTAACATATAAAATTAAATGATTTTTGAAAAGAATGCTAAGGCTACAGAAAGGGAAAAGGATTGTTTCTTTAAAAATTAACTTGGAAAATCTGGATATCAACATACAGTAATATGAAAATAGACTCTTACACCATATATAAAAATTAATCCAAATGGAATTAAAGATCTAGGTATAACATGAAACTATGAAATTCCTGAAAGAAATCATAAGGGGAAAGTTTAATGATATTGCAGTGGGCTATGGTTTCTTGGATATGATACCAAAAGCATAGACAATAAAAGCAAATAAATGAACAAATGCAGGCCTCCCTGGTGACTCAAGGGGTTCCATTGCAGCACAGGGAAGCTATTTGCAGCCACTGCAGCACAAGTGCAATCCCCAGCCAAGGAAGTGATGCACATGGTACAGCAGACTCTCCTGTCATGCCTACTGCTCCCCTTAGCAGTGTATTTCTGTCTGTGTTGTAGATCTCCGTGTTCTGCTCCTCATTCTGTCTCTGTTGTGTCCTTTCACCCCCTGCACCTTTGGTCTGCACCCCAGCTCTTGTAAATAAATAAATCTTAAATAACGGACAAATGGAATTTCATAGAACTTAAAAATGTCTTGACAGTAGAGGAAATATTTAACAAAATGAAAAAGCAACCTGTAGAATGGAAGAAAAAATTACAAACCTTATATAAATTAAGCAGTTATTATCCAGAATATATAAAGTATTAACACAATGCATTAATAAGCATCTAAAAATCTATTCTTTTTCCTACACTCTTCTTCTGTGGTTATGGTTTCATTATAATGTTGTCAGTTCTTATAGTACAACATGCTGTCTTGTGTATGCCCAATTATAGAGAAAGTTTCTTTCATTCCTTAAGCATCTTCTATCTCAGTGGTGTGACTTATTCTTTATGTCTCTCCTTGTATCACTTGGGCAAGAAATAGACTTTATTAAATAAACAGGGTTGAACCCTAATCTAAGACAGCCTTATTCTTGAGATTGAGGTCAAGGTTTGGGTAAGAGTGAGGCTTTCCAAAATGTGAGATCAATCTCCTAAAAGAAAGTGAGATGAATGAAAGAAAATAAAACATCATGTGGCCCTAGTTTCTATTAATTCCTCTCTTTACATACAAGATAACTTCTACAATAATAATATTTTGTGTTTGTGCAGATGTACTAGGCCATGCATATTGCTTTAGATATATTTTAGTCTTCAACACTATCTTGAGAAATAAATTGCATAATCCTTGTTTCAATCTGTAAAAAGATTAACCAGTTTACCCAAGGCCACTAATTGTTCAAATCTATGCCAGTCTAACTTCAGTATCCGTAGTCTTTCATCATGACATGCTATCTTCCTAGTAGGCCATAATATTGGCTAAAAGGACATTTTAGGCATCATCTTAGAACTTAATCACTATCGAATAAATCTAGAAAATACTCCATTGTAACTTGTTTTAATGTTCACTACACCCATGTATAAATAAACCTTGTAAGACAGCTACAAAAGGGAACTTATTCTCTTATTTTGCCTGCTTTGAGCACCAAAATTCTGTGCTATATACATACATGTATATACATATAATATATACATGCAGATACATGTATGTTGCCTAGTTATTACATGCATTAATCACAAAATCACAAAATTACATGCATTAATTTGTCATTTAATGAAAATGACAATGAGTTTAAAGGTATAGATCCATCCTCTACAGTAACTTTACAGTGAATATTGAAGACTGTCATTTTATACTAATATTTAGTTCTTCACTTAATAATAATAATCAATTCCCTGTGCTAAGGGAATACTTCTGCTTCATTCTAAATTATTTTCTAATTATTTTAGCTTTAATCACATACTCTATCTTCTGGGGAGTTTACGTCTTGCTTCAACGTCCTAATGTTTGCACTTATCCAAGGCTCAGGCTTCAGCACTGAATCATAATTATATTATAACATTATTGAAGACTTTGCTTCCCTACAGGAGTCAATAGGAGGCTGGGTAAGATTGAAGGATGATTTAGTTTGATTCTTTTGCTTAAAATCACTTTGTGACTTGAATAATTTAATTGGAAATAAATTTAAAATTTAAACATCTAATGATTTTAAGCAAGAAATATCTTGAAGGCAGAGATATTGTTGGATTAATTAAGATACAATTAGTTATCCCTTCCGTTGTGTCTTTGGCATTGTCACAGTGTTTGGAAATAACATCCTCCCTTCCTTGAAATTCACTTTTACTGACTTTGCATCATTTTTCAGTCAATTTTTAATGCCATTTAAATGTTATCTTTGCTCTATTAATAAATTATGAATTTTTTGTGGTGTTACCACTGATTATTTGCAAATTATTTTTTAATTATGCAATTTGTAGCGCAGAAATAATACAAACGCATCTATTAAGATGAACTTGGTCTTGAATTAACTAAGCATTATTGTTGGAATTTAAAGAATTTCATGGCACTCATCAGCTGCCATTAATACAAAACACAATGTCATTATTTTCTAAACATTATTATAATATTTAACATTTATTTGTAAGGCAGTCTGTTTAGAGATGGGCAAGTTAAAAATGTTAGAACTAATGAAAAATGGCCTTTATTTAAATGAATAGTTTATGAACCACAAGAAAAGGAATGGATACACATGTTTCCTTGTTCAGTGAAAATATTGTGGTGACATTACTGCATGCTGAACACTGTTAACTGGAAAAAAAGTCTAAATGATATTTACATAAAAAATTTATTAATCAAAATGAGAATTCAAACCCAGGAAGTAGTCCACAGTTTTACTCTGTGAGAACTGTCCCTACAATCACAACTTGAGTTTATTTTATATTGGTAAGGACAGTGAGTCATTGATAATAAAAATGTAATTATTCTTAACAGCATGATTTCTGGTTCTGAGTTGTTCGGACTAAATATATACTGATACTACCTGTGTACAGAGGAAGACAATACTGTAGTTTAATCTCTTCTTTTATAAAGAACATGATAGAGATACAAAGGCTGGATACTCATTGTTTAGATCTTTATCTGAGTCCTTCGTTATTAGTGAAGGTTGAAAAAGTTGACTTTAAAAAAAAAAGAAAAAAGAAAAAGTTGACTTTATCCTAAGACAGCAAATTTTGCATGTTTCACAGCCTTCAAGTCCATGCAGATGGCTTTGCTTTCTTGTTTGCTTCATCAGGGAGAGGTCATTCCCAAAAAATTTTACAGTATTTTCACAACACGGTGTGATAGGTACTACATTTTCAATATTGAACAACAGAGGCACAATTTTCTTCACAAGGTTTAATAGTCTGGGGGCCAGGGAAGGGGTTGGAGATTGGAAAGTGGAAGGATTATGTGAAAGAATAAATTTTAAAAGATGAAACGTGCTGACTATGAAAATAATATTTATTTGGAAATAAATATTATCAGGATCCCACAGGACACTGGGGTTATATTACATGCTGCTTTAAAACAGATTCCAGGAAAGGTTTTTTTCATTTGGAAGTTATTCCACAGCTTTAAAACAGAAAACTATTACACGGTTTCAAGTCCAAAAGGGGACACTTTTTCTAACACAGGTTACTATATATCTAACAAAAGAATTCATAGATGTGAGTGTTAGTTCTAATAATAAACTGAAGTAAATATTGATTTCAAATGTTTTAATCAACAATTTTAGTATCTACTAAAGTTGATAACTTAATAGTTTAACTACTTGCAAAATGTTTTACTCATAAAACTAAATTAAACTGATTAGAGGGCCTCCCTGGTGGCACAGTGGGTTAAGCAACGCACTATGAAGCAACCGCAGCCACTGCAGCACAAGTTCGATCCCTGCTGCCGGCCAGGGAGGGGACCCACATGGTGCGGCAGACCTCTCCTGCTGTGCCCGCTGCTCCCCTCAGCCTGTTCTGCTCCCAGCTCTCTGTGGTGAATCCTCTCACCCCCCCACACCTCTGTCCTGTACCCCAGTACTTGTATGCATAAATAAATAAATCTTTAAAAAATAATAATAAACTGATTAGAAACTATTTCAAAAATCTTCCTAGAGATTTCGTATTCTCTTGGAAAAAAACAGAAAAAGTAAGTTGTCTAACACCATTATTTTTAAAGCATGTAGTTTACTAATTTTGTAAATAGTCCATTTATATTTGTGTAACAGTTGATTTGTAAATAAGTGAAGAGGTTAGAAAAAGAGATTTTTTTTAAAGAGAGAGATGCAGGTGTTTATTTTCTAGATAGGCCTTATTAAGAAAAATCCATTAAGCCCTCACCTCTAGAGGTTTTCTATTTAAAGAACCTAGATCCTGGTGAGGAGGATAAAAAGTTCAGGAAATAGCAATTAAAACGCTAATCCCTCTTGTAAAATTATAGCTTAAAATTTGGGTGCCTAATTGAAAGAGAAAATGATTATTTTTAGAGAACATTCATTCTCATAAACCTTAACTATTTTTTAATAATATGACTTTTAACTTGACTTTTCATTTGTTAATTCCTTTAGGAGGTGATTTCCTTTCCTTTCTGAGAAAGAAGAAGGATGAACTAAAACTCAAACAATTAGTGAAATTTGCATTAGATGCCGCTTCTGGTATGTCATATCTTGAGAATAAAAACTGTATACACAGGTAAGTAGAACTTTTCAAAAACATTTTTCAGTTGTCTTAATAGAATTCTAAAAAACTGATATATTTACTCTAGTACAACAATTTACTTCATAACAATTTACAAAACTTAATTTCATAGTGGTTTTCATGTTTTGTGTTAAAGTATTCTTTCATAATTGTTTCTATAGTTTACAGAAACACTTGCTTTCTCTTTTGAGGGAAGTACAATAATTAGTTATTTACCTACTAATTAATTTTTATTTTATTTTAATCATGAATAGGATTGTGATATGAGATGTACTTTTAGTGAACAAACTGAGGGGTATCTTGTGATCCCCAAACTTGCATGTCCTTAGTGGGCTCTGATATCTGCTACATAAAGACAAAATACTTTCTTAGTGTGTAAGACGTTTAATAAGAAAAGGCTAGTAGAATTAGTGTATAGAGCATAAAGAGGGGAGAGAGAAATGATAATAGTTTCCCAGTGAAACACCCAAAATTACCCATCTCCTTGTGTGTTAATGTTTCCAGCTAAATATTATTATACCAAAGCAGGGCAACTAAGGCCTGAAAACTTGCCGCAAGTCTAAGGCACCTTTTGGTGTGGAAACAGGAAAGGGGCAGAAGGGGCCAGGCAAATCTGGAAGAAAAGGAGCAAAATCAAAGTAAATGTCAAGATAAAAACTACTATTGTCAGTGTTTCCATGGGTTTCTCACCCACATCTCTTCCTTTGTAGAAGGAGACCCGTGTCTCTGTCTATGTTCCCAAATCCCTGATGCAGGTCCAATGTTAAGAAACTAGCACAACTGCTTCTTCACACATCTCCACTCCACCTGCTTCCTCCAAGTCTCCATTCAAGTCTTCTTTCCAAGCCCCTTTCCTTCCTGCTGCTCAGCTCTACCTTTCTTTAGATTGGCCAAGAAACCTGGAACCTCCCCTTTCTATGGAGATTACAATGTTACAGTGCCACAGTTAGTCATGTAAGAATGTCTTTACTATTCTTTAAAGAAATTCGCAAATGTCATGGAAAGTATCATCATAAAACAATTCATGACACTGAATTTGACAAGGGTAATAGATGTTAGCATACTAGTTATTTGAAGGACACTTTAGCAAACTTTCTTTAATTACATTAATTCCACTAACTTGGTCTTAATACTTCATAGATTGTGGTTTTAGTTTACTTGTAACTGGAAGTATTCTTTATGGCTAAATGCCAGTACAACATAAAATTGCTTGTAGAATTCATGTAAATTCTTGCTAAATATAGTTGAGTGAATATAAGCAATATGAAGTGGTTTGATGCAGTGTTAATTTTCTGGAAATGATGCATAATACTATTTAATGTGGGTCAGGGTTCATTGTCAATTTGGACTATTGATGGACTTTAAGCTGGTATATCTGTTAAGATATATTTCTCTCTGATTTGTGTCATTATGCAGCCTTTGACCTAACATTATGGTGAGGTTATATAATGTATAATTATAGGAGAATAAAGTTACCTTCACCTAAAATATACATGTATTATATCTCAGTGTATACTTTTGAGTTAATTATCCAACAAAATTTATTTAGTATTTAGCAAGGTGGTGATGAGGTAAGATGATGTTTTCAGATGTTATGTTAAATTCAGTGAGTGGGTTATCTCTGAGAGGTTTCTGGAGTTCTTCTTTCAGTGTGACATGGCAGGTTTTAAGGGAAAGATATTTGCGTAGACAGACAAAGGCTACATTTTAAAGGGATACATTTATTAGGAAAAAGAGAAAGGTGTGTTAAAAGAGAAGCCTGATTCAACACAGGCAGACAGTCTGTACAAAAACTGTGATTTGCCAGAGCAGGAGTTGTTCTTATACAGTGTTCTTTTGGGGGCAGAGGGGACTTCATTCTTTTGTGAGACAATAATCTATTTCTTTTTTTTTTTTAAGATTTATTTATTTATGCATACAAGCACTGGGGTACAGGACAGAGGTGTGGGGGGGGGTGAGAGGATTCACCACAGAGAGAGGGGAGCAGAACAGTCAGATCAACTGAAGTACACTGCTGAGGGGAGCAGCGGGCACAGCAGAAGAGGTCTGCCGCGCCATGTGGGTCCCCCTCCTGGCCGGCAGCACAGCAAAAGAGGTCTGCCGCGCCATGTGGGTCCCCCTCCTGGCTGGCAGCAGGGATCGAACTCGTGCAGTGGCTGCGGTCTGCTTCAGAGTGTGTTGCTTAACCCACTGCGCCACCAGGGAGGCCCCAACAATCTATTTCTATAGAATCCACTGGAATGATTTTCTCTAGTAGTCTGCACCTAAGGATTTCTTGTGCACCTGGGTTTTCTGTTTCCATAACTGGCTTAATAACTATGTTATTAATTTCTACCCTCACCTGTAGTTTCTGACATTGTGAAGCCTCCATCCTAAATTTCCTGCTCTTTAAATCTCTGTTAGTATTCAGTTTGATTCTGAAACTAAAATTATACTTTATATTTCAAGAGTGTTTCAGCAATTACATGTGTTGTTAAATATATTTCAGTAATGAAGATAATACTTTTCTAAAAATTAAGACTACTAAAACTAAGCTAGTGTCATTATGTATAATTTCCTATAACTTTATAATATTTAAAAGTCCTAAGAAACCTTTTGAGTTTGGACAAGAATTACATTATATTATTACTAATCCCATTAAAATTCTACACATTGCTGAAAGTAAAATTGTGGGTTTTGTCAGTTATAGAAAACTTTAATTTTCATTGCTCATGTGTGTAAGTTACTTTGGGTATCAAATTCTCTATTCTTTTGTTTCAGATTTTTTTCAAACCGCTATGTCTTTAAAGAGTAATGAATGCACAATATTGAAACTGCTTTATTAATTTGTCATTTACCAGTGACATTCTTTAATTTTGGTTTATTACCATCAAGGAAACCATTGTTTCAATTTCTACTTATTTATTTATTTACCCACCCTTTATTATATTTAATTGTATTTGATGTTTCAATTTCTTGCTGCATTTGTAGTGATTGCTATTTTTGCAAATGAATGTGTGTATTATCTTAAGTGCATATGTCATCAAAATTGAGGCCATTGTTAATTGTAGAAGGTAGTTTGCTTTTTAAAATTTATCTCGCTCACTTTGTCATGTCATTATCTGTTACATTTTTTCCATTTCACTGTAAGAATTTTCATGCATTCACAAATTTTTGGAAGTCCACCCCTGTTGAACACAAATCCTGGTAGGTTGTGTATATGTTAGCTGCCTATTAGCATGATTTATTGATCGAACATGTTGAAGTGTCACATAGAAGAGATAAGACAAATAGGGTTCCATGTCAAGTTTCAGTGACTGGTCGTTGTAGTGGAAGAAATATCAGGGTAAGGTTGGGGGCATAGGCATAAAAGAATTCACTAGAGACATAGTGGAGAACAGGAAAGCTGGATTTATTGAAGTTCCCTGCAAGAGAGCAGGAGACAAGACAGGAGAGGTCTGTAGGGAAAGAAGTATTCAAAATTCTTTTATACTTTATTTTTACGGGCTTTCTAACTTGGGGCTACAATTCGAACCAATTACCTGCTGAGATGTCTGCATTTCTAGAGGTAGTCTGGTTTTTCTGGACATTGTTGTCTGTCCTATGGGCTTTTCCCTAAGGAAGCTTTATCAATTTCCTTACCTATACAAGCCTTCCAAAACTGCCTGATGGGTAAATAGTGGAGGCTTAGTTTTTGTTTTGTTTTTTTTAAAGATTTATGTATGCATACAAGAGCTGGTGTACAGGTCAGAGTCACAGGAGGTGAGAGGATTCACCAGAGACAGAGGGGGTGGGGCAGAACAGGCAGATCCACTGAAATACACTGCTGAGGAGAGCAGCTGTCCAGGCAGGAGAGATCTGCTGCACTGTGATTCACCTCCCAACTAGGGATTGAACTCCATCCAGCAGCTGTGCTGCACATGTTTCACAGTGCAGGCGCTCTACCTGCTGCGCCACCAGGGAGTGCCAGGGCTTAGTTTAACCTTATTAAATGGTACCCCACCCAGTAATGGTTCTCTGCTTCATATATTTGAAAAACTTTCAGGTTCAGTCTCCAAGTCCACTGATGATAACTCCTGGCCAGAGTACTAATGAATATTAACACACGGATCTCAAATTTGTCATTATTTATGGCATACAGTACTTCATTTGGGTCTTTATTTTCAGAAATACTTTCCTTTTTGATAAGAGTTTTGCTTACTAGCCATATTACAGCAAAAAAAAAGAAATGCTTTTATAATCATTTCTACTGACTCTGTTAAACTTCTGCTATTCCTTACTTCCCTTCATCATGATAAGCCAATAGCTTGAAAATCTCTAAATGGTGGGGGTTTTTTTTTTTCTTTCCAAATTTATATAAATGCTCTTTTGGATGAATTTTTCTTTTCATTTTCACACCTCACCAAAACATGACATTTTATTGAGAAGATGAATCACTCTTTGTGTTGAGTGTTTTTATAAAGTCAAAGTTCTTATGTGTCATCTGTGTAACTATTTCTATGGTAGTAGTGAATACAGTGAAGTTTTATTTTGATTTAGAGTTAAAATGTACACCCAAGATCTGTTATATGTTTTTCTCCTAATAAATATATAATATAAATATATAGAATTTATATCAGTGAAAATAATTTTCCTCATTGGAAAAATTTCTAAGGAGGTATTTCAAAAGTTAAATTAAACTAAAACACAATTGACAGTTTCCTTTAGTTTTTTAATTTTTTTCTTTTTCTTTTTTTTTTTTTTAAAGATTTATTTATTTATGCATACAAGCACTGGGGCACAGACCAGAGGTGTTGGGGGGCGAGATGATTCACCACAGACAGAGCGGGGAGCAGAACAGGCAGANNACAGAAGTACACTGCTGAGGGGAGCAGCGGGCACAGCAGGAGAGGTCTGCCGCACCATGTGGGTCCCCCTCCCTGGCCGGCAGCAGGGATCGAACTCATGCTGCAGGTGGCTGCGGTTTGCTTCATAGTGCGCCGCTCAACCCACTGCGCCACCAGGGGAGGCCCTAGTTTTTTAATTTTTTTCTTAATAAAGAAAGGCATCTAGTCCCATTCTTGGTTTCTCAAAATATTTCTCAAATATATGCAGTCTAGGAATTGTAAATTCTGTGTCCCACAAGTTAAAGCAGATGTTTTAAATATGCGCTACATTTTATATGAATTTACGAATGTTATCATTTTCACTGATTAGAAGTTACTGGACTTTAGTACTTGAAAATGTTTCTATTTCTTTCCCGCCAAAATAATGTCTTAAATTTAGCGGGACAAATTATTTTTTTATTGTTTTGATTAGTGTATGAAGGGAAGAGCATTGTTTTATTATAGAAAAAGAACTGTGACTGTTAGAAAATGAAAACAAGTTATTGCATAAATAAATGACCTGCTTTCAGAAAGTGTTCTTGTAATTTTGTTTACCTTCAAGGAGTGTTCTCCTGCTATTGTAAGTTTCTAGTTAAAATTGTTTTGTTTAAAGCTTGAAAATTGGTATTTTTTCATTTCAGTTTACTTGTATTTGACTTCATTTTCATTGTAATTATTTTGTAAGTCATTGTGAACTTTCCTTCTACTTCTGTTTTACATCAATATTTGAAGTACAATGATAAACTTTGGGGGGGGTCTTTGTGTGTTTACTTACAGTGGTATGTTTTCAGTTGTTAGGTGTCACTGAGTAAAGAATATTAAACCAGATTAATTTGAAGTTAAATGAATTGAAAATTGACTGTATATTAAATTTATCTAGTAATGGCATTTATGGTTTTATTACTGATAAAACCTACTTCAAGATTTCTTTGTACTTGGAGTTATTTCTAAAAGTTGGTTTTGTCCACATTTTTTATGTGGTGTCCATGGAAATTAAAGATAGGATCAAATTTTGATTATTGAGTATTTGAGGTAAAAGCCATAATCTATGAGAATTTTTGGAAGCATTCCTTAATGTCATTGTGAATACTAGATAAGATGTATTGGGAGGGGTGCTATAGAATATGATGTCTTTCTAATTAAAATTCTTAGATTGATTCCTCTTCAGTTTTGGTTTCTCTACCATAGTGATTTATTGCTATTCTTGTTGTGAGTAAAATTAACAGCTCTACAAATTAAAGGACATAGAACCACATTTATTTTATTGTTTAGCAAGTGTTTTATTTATCCTTTGAGAAAAAAAGAATTCCTTGTACTTTGCATATGTGAACAGTTGCCTACTCAAGTTTTGGCCCTTGCATTCAAATTATGTTACCAAAAAAATAATACAAAGAAATAGTCCATCTTGTATTAATGTGTATGGGAGTAATAGCAAGTGGTTCTAATATGTATGTCAGTAATGTGACTGTGGTGGGGTGAGTGTATCAGATGGGTAAAGAGTATTCCAGCTGAAAGAGAATTGAAAGCAAAGTTGCAATTCTTTTCATGAGAAAGCAGGACTCAGTGATGCAACTAAAACGAATTCAATATTATCAGAAAGGAAAATCCAAAGATTTAAGACAGAGAGATAAGGGACATTCTCATCAAAGATCATGTATACCATTTCATTTGCCTAGGTAGTGGGAATATCTTCCATACTTTCAGATTAATTTAAGAAAGTTAAAATTCTGTGATTTTTAACTGGAAAAGAGAAGTAATTTGGATAAAATTTATAAAGTCCTGGAAATATTTAATCTTGTTAAAGGACATAGGTGTACTATCAGATTTATTTTTAAGTTTCTTTGGAAAACTAATTTAGAGAACTGAAGATTGCCCAGAAAGCAGCAATATTATATTTCCTTTAAATATATTTGGAAGGATATTGTTTGGTAACAACTGACTTTTGATAAGCCTTAATTAGGCATGTTTAATTTTTTTTTAAAGATTTTATTTATTTATTCATACAAGAGCTGGGGGTGAGAAGATTCAACAAGCGACAGAGCCAGGTGCAAAACAGACAGATCCACTGAAGTACACTGCTGAGGGAGCAGCAGTTGAGGCAGGAGAGTTCTGCTGTACCATGTGGGTTCCCTCCCTGGTCCGGGATCAAACTCGCACTCCAGTGGCTGAGGAAGCTCCACAGTGTGTGGCTCAACCCCTTGTGCCACCAAGGAGATTCTAGGCATGCTTACTTCTTAGGTAAATGTAACGTGCTGCTTCTATCTTAGTTTTGTTTTTTGTGATTTCAAATTTATGAAACTACATTTTGCCCAGTGATGCTTCTGGGATTTTCTATTTTAACTATTGGTAGCATCTGAGTATTAATATATATTGAAAAGTTTTTCTAATGCTTAATGCATCTTCATATTATTTAAATAGTAAGAAAGAGCCCACATGAGCAATGTAAAATATAGTCTTTATTGTATTTTAACCCTGTATCTTTCTTGCCTCTTATGCTCTGTCATATATGCTATAGAAATGGGCTTAAGATCACTGTAGATTAACTAAGGACCAAAGAGATTAAATGAAGGTCAGTTAACAATTAGTGTCAGGGCCACTGCTATTATCTTAGATGTGCTGACTTCTCTGTGATATATTCTCAGTCAATCCAATGCCATTGTTTTACTCTGCCTCATTTAAGTATTAGTAATCCTAGCAAATGATATGTATAGACTTTAGTGCTTTAGATGCAATGTCTAAGAATGTAAGCTTCTACAGGACAAAGATTTTTTTTCCCCCTGTATCGTTCACTGTTGAACTCCAGAAACCTGGAATAGTACCTGGAACTTAAACATACTGAATGACTGACACTTCAAAACAAAAGTAGATGATACTGTTGTTACATATCATTTTACATATGAGGAAATTTATGGTCAGGAAGGTTGACTACCTTGGTCAAAACCATATGACAAAGAAAGTAGCATATCCCTGATGTGGTTCCAGACTCTGGTGCCCGAGGCCACACCCTGAATCTCTACACTCCCATGCTTTTCATAATAAATACTACTTCTGACCAATGAGGAGATTCAAGTCAGAAGACCAGATGGTACTTGCTACAATGACTCAGTTTATATTTAGCATCTGGACTCATTATGATCATACATAAAACAGAAGAGGATGCTCTAGTCTGTCAATTGTAATTTTAGAAAGACATGCCAAGGTGTTTTTGTTGTTTTTTAATGAATAGTTGATGAAATGCAGCAGTATTTTGTTATTGCTTCTCCATTTAATTAGGACTTGAAATTTTTTTTGTGCGCTATTGTTTGCATACCCCCCTTCTGCTTTATCTGTTAATTAAAAACACAGGATTAGCATAGAAATGTGATAATCTCAGTTAGTTGACTAAGCATTTATGACTGATTTTCTTGTTCCAACATTTGATTACAATTTTGAATATATTAAGCTGTACTTTTATTTTTAGTTTCTAAGCTAATTTTGCTACAGGACAGAAATGACTGCTCAGTAATTTTAAATGTGTCAAAAATATATGGTCCTTCTCTGGGTTAACCTTTCTCTTTTTCTTTTCTGCTAGTGTAGTTTGGTATTTGCATGTGCTGTGTAATTATGCAAAAGGTAGTACAAAAATATCTTCCTAAGGTATTTATGCTAGTACTTTATTCTGTGCCTAAATTTTCCATCACTAGTTTCATTCACTCAAGCGATTTTCATTTCTCATGCATGTTTCCAGGACTAAAAGTATTTCTATTCTGTCGGTATCAATTAACATATTGATTTGAATTAATGTACAGCATAACTACCTGCCGTCTTAAAAAACCAAAAGTGAAGGATTTGGTATAAAGGGTCAGAGGACAGATAAGTTTGATTTGTGATTACAGGTAGGAAAGATGCAGCATATGAAAGATTCTGTTCAGAATTTTGGGGCAGTTCAGTAAACAGAACAAAAGTCCCTGAGAAGTGAAAATAGATGTAAAGGAGGGCATATGACTACATTAAAGCTACTTCATGGCTTGATTCAGGCTGGCCTTGTTTTGCAGAGAAACAATAGAAGAAAATCATCCTGTACCTTTTTCAATATTTCTTCTTATTTATATTCAGTTACTTATTATATTTCCAGGTCAGAATATGAGAAGTGATCTTTTACATTAAACATAACTGGTTATAGTTCCATTTTTATTGTAGGGCCTATTTGATTACAAAGAACAGAACTGACATAAACTAACTTAAGCAATAGGAGCTTTCTTATGGAAAAATAGGGTTATCTCACAGAGTTCAAAGATAGGAAGGCAGTCTTGAAAGTTATTGGCATTAAGAACTGGGCAGAAGTCACAGACCAAGACGACATCTTTTTGTTTTCCTTTTGTGTTTGCTAACTCTCTCATTATCTGGTATTCTTGTGTTGCTGTTTCAATTCCTTTTTCTAAAGATTGCATTCCTTTGCCCTGTTTGCAAAGGGAATTCAGATGATATTTGAGTAAATATAACCTTCAAAGCCTGACCAGCATTTACAGATAATTAATTAGTTTTGAGGTATAATTTCAAATTCTTAGTAAAAATATTTGATGGGCCCAGTATATATCAGTGTCTATCCCTTTATTAATCAGTCGCAGGACTAGATAGGACTGTGCTAGGTATTGTTGCAAAGGGGAGATAACTCTCAGAGACTGGGACATAAACTGAGCAAGTGCCCTCAAAGATAGCTACCACATATTCACTGAGTGCTATTTGGCAAGTACATTGGTTATCTGGTTTAATCCTCATATTTCTATGAGTATACTACTATTTATCACCACATTAAAGCAGAAAACATTGAACCAAAAAAAGGTGTTACTTGTCAAATGTCATATAGCTAATGAGAGGAAGGTTCAAGCCTAATCAAATTTGATGGGAAAGCCTGGAAAAACTATGTGATAAAATATGTACTAGATGCATTTTCCAGTTCCTTCCTTTTTGTAAATATGACCCAGTCTTGTGGCTATCTCTCTTGTGAAGCAAAACTTAAAACCATTTTTTTAAATACTGATCTAGAGAAAGCTTCATTACAGTGAGAAGAGAATTCTTTATAGGATCATACCTCCATATATTCCTGGGATGATTCATTCTCACATAGTTCCATGTATAAGGCTAACAGAATAAAGGGGATAGGAGGGTGGGGTGGTCAATATATAGAGAGTGGTATAGAAGACAAGAGAGAAAGGAGCAAGCAAGAACCTTCCTAACAATGGCACTGCAGCAAGTACAGAAAGATCCTGACATAGGACCATGCTAGGTATGTCCAAAGAAGGCCATTAAGGGAGATAGATATGGTTAGATAATTATGAGGCCAGGTCATGAAGTTCTTGTAAGTCATTGAATGGGCTTTGACTGTTAGTTTACCCATGAAGGGGGCTATCAAGGGCTCATTTGATCTGTCCCAAATTTTTGAAGTATCAGTTCGAATTTTTGAAGAAGCAAAAAAATGTTAATTACAAAGCTATTGCAATAATCTGAAAGAGAGGCAATAGGACTTGGACCAGAGCAGTGGTGGTAGAAACCTTATAAGTGGTCCATGAGAGTGTATGGTAGAGCCATTAGGTTTGCTGATATATCAGATAATGTATGTAAGAGAAAGAGTGAAAGATGACTTCCAAAAATGGTTTCCTGTGTTATATGTTCTTCATAAATGTAGGAAACCCTAAGGAACTCTCCAATATTTTAGTACCTATAATTCAAATAATTCCAATATTAATGCTTTAAACTACAAGAAGTAAAATAAAAGAATAGCACACAGCTTTCTTTTTACTGGAGCCACTTTATATTGAGAACTGTGCTAGTGCTAGTGATATAACCAAGGCTGAACAGAGGGCACTCCTTTAAGTGTTTTCTTTTTACCACATTAGCATTACAATTTTTGTAATGGAAGAAATTAAAGAAAGTGACCTAGAGATGAATGGCACACAAGCTTTCTTCTGTAACTTCTTGTATTAAAATTGTCATGTATTGTCTTACTATGCTATAACTCTTTAAAAGGTAAACCTAGCAATTAGAATCACAGGTCATAGACCCACTGATGTATAAACCTAAGTAAAATTAAATGTATGCATAATTTATAGAGGTTTATATTTTCTACTTGGGAATCTCTGGTTTTGTGATGTAGATAAACAAAATTAATTATTTCCTACTGGAGGTTGTAACTTTGTGGTGTAACAGTGGCAGTAGATCATCTGTGATTCCTGGAAAATTAATGTCATATGTAGACCTAAGTTACATGAAAGATATCATTAACTTGCTATTGTTTAATGTACCAAAGGCCATTCGTACTAGCATGCTATAATTGACCTCAATTATAACAAATAATAACATTTTTTATAAAATAACAAATAAATAGTTACTATTTATGATCTAGTACATTCATTTCTACTTCTTATGGATAGATGCCATTTTTATTTATTTTTTTGGACATACAGTTGTAATATTAGAGAAAATACACATTTGTCTGTTTTGTGTTTTTAAATTTGCCTTAAAATGAAGACCTTATTTTTTTATGCAGAAGAAAATAGTGCAAATTTTCTGTGGCCATTCTCAAAGGGTACTTTTCATATAGTAGAAATTTAATAAATATCAGACATATGAATGAGTACATGAACAAATTAATAAATAAATGAAATAGGCCTTTTACCTACTATTCAACATGCTTACTGAATGTCATTCAATAACTAGACTTTATAAAAAAAAGCTTTTTCCTATTTTTTCCACTGATTAATAACATTCACTGATGAATGTTAATCTTATTCTACTGAAAATTTCCTTATATAAATTAAGAAAGAAGCAATTTTATCTAATGAAAACTGTATGCATTACTGCAAACAGAATTTTTTTTCTTCTGTCATAAGTTAATATGAAGGACTTGGGAAGCTTATGGTTTATTTTTTAGTTGTTTTTTGAGTGAGAGTGTCAGTGATCTTCTTGTCATACTGCCATCCTCCAAGAGGTAAATACCACCCTGTTTCAATCCAGTTTTTGTCTAACAGTTGTTATTTGTTATATTGATGCTATGTTATCTTAGATAATGACTCAGGGATTAAGAAAATAGCAGTAGTGTATAACATACCAGAAGGTATTAATTTTAAAAAAGTACTTAGAAATAATTGGCAATAAACAACAGATGTGCTATTATGTATTACCAGTGCTTGCTAGTCTCTTTCTGCCTTGCCTTTCCACTGTTCCTTATTACAGAAATAATGTGAGAACGTGAATGTTATGGATAGAACAGTGCCAAGGTATTTAGTTCCTTACCATTTTAAATGGAATGCATGGAACAAGTAACTTCAATTCTCTAAAATATTTTCCCTTCAGTCTTAAAATTCGCATTATATCTCTTTAAAATTAGATCTCTATTTACTTCTATCAATTAATTAAGAAATAAAATTAATTGCATGCTATTTGAGATCTTTTAAAACTCAAGGTGTGACAATATGGCACTATGTATAAATAATCTGCAAACTTCTTTATAACCAAATGAAAACAGATTTGTTGTGTAATTCAAGAATTAGTCTGTTTTATCACAGTGAGACTTTATAAAATTTTGAGCTTCATTTTTTTCTCAAATATATATATTGTGAAGGAAAGAAAATTATAAAATTTACATCAAATTTGATCTTAAGCACATATTAGAAACAGATACTTAGACTTCATTATTTTTGCTTTTATGATATTACATAAACTTGTTTGGTGAAATTTATCATTTATTTACAATTCCTAAAGCCTCTCTACATCCTACAGAATAAATTGATAAAATGTATCTTTGTAAATGGTCCTATTCAAACATGCTCCCTAATGTCTACAAAAGTGAGAGATGTAAACTAAAGATACAAAAATATTTTGATAATGATATAAATAGTGCATAGGTGGAGAGAAGTGAAAAAGAAATAATGGTAGAGTTTCTGAAGGACTTTCATAGTAGAAAGAAAAAAATGGTATATAGCTGCCCAAGTTTTAAGAGCCAGCCAACAAATACTGGAACAATTTATTCAGTTTATATATCTAGCTATATTGGAAATAAACTTATTTTCCAAAGGATTTCCTGACTGACCTTCCATCATATTTATGACCTTTCATAAGGCCCTGGAAAACTTCTCTGAATAAGTAATATTTGAATGAAAAGTAAGAAGTAACTAAGGAAAGACAAAAGAGAAATCAGCTACAAGACAGAGTAACATGGAGGTAGAAAGAGAAAGGTCTTTCAGGGCAATAAAAATAATCAAAAAGTGAATGAGCTGAATATATTATTTGAGATGCAAACAGGTAAGAAGCAGGGACTAGATCCTATAAGGATAAGTTGAACTCTGCAGGTTGGTCTTGAACCAGATAACAATGGAAAGCTGTTACAGGGCAGGAAGAGAGGCACCCAGAACCCCCAAACCCGCTCTCTTTTAATGGGTTCTGCCATCTCCCGCATCAAGACAAACATATAAGGCCTTTAATGGAAGGGAACTTTAATACAATTAAGGAACAATACAGAAAAGACAAAGAATATAGTTCCTAAGTCAAGCATCCAAAGTTACCCATCTCCTTGAGGGTAAAAGTTCAGCCAAATAGGATTGGCCCAAAGCAAGGCCCAAAAGCCTGCCACAAGTCCAAAGGACCTTTCAGTAGAGACCCATAGAAAAGGGTCAGAAAGAGTCAGACAAATCTAGGAGGAAAAGAGCAAAATTAAAATTAAGATGAAAGCTGCCATTGTTAATCTCCTCGGGTCTCTCACCCACATCTGTTTCAACCAGTCCAAGACCAAAAAGCAAGCACAGTTTCTTCATATGTCCCTCTGCTCCACGTGCCTTTTTCACATCTCCTTACTGCTCTCCATTCTGCTTCTTTCTTCCTCCCTTCCTTCTGTCCTCCTCTCTGCAGAATTTTCTTTTTCTGCTCAGCTCCACCCACTTAGGGTGGAACCAGGATTCTGGAACTTCCCCCTTTCCTGGGGACGACCCTGTTACAAAACTACGTTGCCTCTCACCTGAAGATATTAGAAAAGACGAAGAAAATAAACACAAATGCCAATAGGAAAAAAGAAAAACAAAAGTTAAAATAGAAATACATGAAATAGGGATTAAAAATAAAGTTCAAATGGTTAATGTAATCAAGATTTGCTTCACTGAAGAAGTAAACAAAATAAATATCTAACAGACTAACAAAAAAAGGGAGAAAAATCTAATAGAATCAAAAGTGCAAAAGGAAAATAATGACATATTTCAGAAGCTTACTACAGACCTCTATATGCCAGCAAACTGAATAACCTAGATGAAATGGAGACATTACTATTAGACCTCCAACTCACCAAGACAGCAGAAGATAAAACAGGACATGCTCCGTGAGCTACCAAGATGCCCCAGCATAGCACCAGACAAGAGATACTCAAAACAGCAGCTACAGCAGTCGAATGATTACCACACTCATGCATCTCAGTAAGACATCAGGCCCCAGGTCTTTGCATATCCACCAAGACACAATAGCAGCAAAACTGGAAAACAGTTTCAGTCACTCAGCTACATGCAAAGCGAACCTCTCTGAGATTGGCTGCTGGAAGCCTCCACCTTCAGAGGCCCACATCAGCCTCTGGAAAATCGGCAGTAGTGGGGACCAAAATCCACTGACCCTTAATGCTGAAGATCTGAAAATGCTGAAATCCCCAAGACTGAATCACAAAGACTCCCCTCTAACCCCTTTCTACATTTACTTTTATCATTTACCAGTTGCTCCACCCACTTTTTTAGCATTTTCCCTGGGGCTCTCTATCTTCACCAACAATCCTGTCCGGTAACAGTCTATGGCTTCACCCACCCAAGAGTATAACATGGAAAATGATCAGTTAAAAGAGAAGTCATATAAAAAGAACAAAACACAGAACAAATTCAGATGGTCATTTGAATTGGGTAAACACTCCTAATTGGGGAAACATTCCTTTTCTGCAGGTCAGATAAATGAGTAAGACAGTGTCAGGAGCCTGTGTAGCTGGATTTTATCTGAGCTCCACTGGCCATCCCAAACTAATGGTTCTGGTATCCTGAAGAGGTCACTATTTCCAAAACTGTTTAATATATATTAGAGAAATGAAAACGTGACAAATTTTGACAACCAAGTAATACTACTGTTCAAGGTATCAGGTATAATGGAATTATTTTAGCTGTATTCTTGGTAAAAGCTTCCACTACTCTTTTGCTTTACAGGAATTTTCTTTTCCTTTCTTACTAATTTAAGTGTTCTGTCAGATGATCCAAAACAAAATAAGTGTCAATAGATTGCTTTATTTCTGTTTGCAAGTATAATTTAGTAACGTTTGTTATGTAAAATGTTAAGGAATGAATAACTCTTCCGGTTGGTTCTACCATTCTTGATGAGTTAAACCAAATCTGTGTCAAGTTATTTGTTTCAGATGTTGCTATTTTGACTTATTCTGAGAAACAAATGGGTATTTACGTTCTGCTTGTGCTGATGTCCTTGATTGTAGGCTGTCAGCCATATTTCAGGATAATTGTTACTGATTCAGCCTATCTTAATAGACAAAAAAACATTTGCTTTGCATTCTGCCTCTGGTATGTCACTCTCAGTAAATACAAACACATACTTTGAGTGAAGACAAATGACATTTTTAATGCTAACATTGCCTTGCATTTTTCCTTTTGTTTAAATGAATATTCTTCAGCAGTTCAAAGTAAAAATTAAACCAAAGTGAATAATTTGAAAAATGCATTGGTATGTGATTTTTTTTAAATGTCAGAGAACAGAAGATGAATGGCTTTTCTGTGTATGATGCATTTTGTTATTTTCTATCAAAATGCATGTGCTCTTGAACCAGAATTATTGTAACACAGTTTGTCCAAGTTTTATGTTTCCATTTCATCTTTTTTGGGATTTAATATTTATATAAGGGACTTTATTGATATTACTAATATCCATTATGCTTATAATGTTATAGTTTTAGAATGTTTTTCTTCTCTATAGAATAACAGTCTAGAACAGTAAAGGTCTCATTACATGTTGAGTCATTTCTCTGTACACTGTCTGAGATCTTTGTATTAGATTCTGTGGGTCAGTAGTATCATTAACTACAACAATGATTCATCTGTAATTTTTAATACTGTCCACCCTACAATTTCATATCTACCAAAGCATTATCAAGTTTTTATAAGTCATATAGCATTGGGAAGTATATGTATATATACCATTTTGTGAATTTTAAGTATCAGTGATGATAAACCAAAGTCAGTTTCCTGGGAGTAAAATTTTTAAATGCCTGAATTATTGTTATGATTAGCTCTATATTATCCTAATATCTTACCTAAATAGTGAAATTTAATGATAATGCTGCCTCTTGGTCATTTAGCAAGAAACTTAAATAACATTCTACCAAATGTTTAGATAAATATAAAGTGATAAAATAATATAATTTATAAGTGATAAATTACAAAAATAGGGAATTAATTATATAGGATGAGATCTAGGAGCTATTTTGTTGAACTGAAAAATCAAAGAATTATATTCTTGTGTGGAATTTATCCTAGCATACTTAAATGTAACTGGTATTGTTCTTCCATTCATGAAAAACATGCTTTAAATATTTGCTCCACTTAAAAGCATTGCATTCACATTTGCTTTTTAAAATAAAAATGAGTAATCATTTTGTGATTGTATAGAAGCTAAAGTTTAGTTTTAATATCAGTGACTACTAAACAATAAAAAATGAATACCTGTTTTTTTATTGTTCCTTTTACTAAAGGACACTTGAACACATTTACAGAACATCTTAGTCAGTATCTGATAATATGTTAGTAGTGGTTTTGGCCAGGAACATTAAAAAGGAACAGAAAATTAGTTGTTAGGCAATTTCCTTTTCCCTTATTAGGATAATCAATTTGAAGGATTAATGGAAAAAAAGAGTTGGGAAATCGTTAATGATATTTTTCTATTCAGGGACTTGTGCTAAGGCTAGTAGTTTATACAGAACATGAACACTTTGTATACTGGTGAGGTGGAATAATTTTTTATTAGATAGAAATACAAATTCCTAGAACTTCATTATGGATCTTCTTCCCTTTTATTAAGCTCAACATCAGTTCTTTTTTTTTTTTTTTTAAATGCATACAAGAGCTGGGGTACAGGCCAAAGTTGCGGGAGGTGAGAAGATTCACCAGACAGAGTAAGGAGCAGAACAGGCAAACTGACTGAAACACACTGCCGAGGGCAGTAGTGAGCGAGGCAGGAGAGGTCTGCTGTGCCATGTGGGTCCCCTTGGCTGCGGTTTGATAGTGTGTTGCTTAACAGCTGCGCCACCAGAGAGGTCCTCAACATCAATTTTTTTTTTTTTTAAAGATTTATTTATTTATACATACAAACACTGGGGTACAGGCCCGAGGTGTGGGGGGTGAGAGGATTCACCACAGAGAGTGGGGAGCAGAACAGGCAGAATGACTGAAGTACACTGCTGAGGGGAGCAGCGGGAGAGGCAGGAGAGGTCTGCCGCGCCGTGTGGGTCCCCTCCCTGGCTGTCAGCAGGGATCGAACTTGTGCTGCAGTGGCTGCGGTTTGCCCCATAGTACATTGCTTAATCCACTGTGCCACCAGGGAGGCCCTCAACATCAATTCTTAGAAAAATAACTCCTATCAGTTACAAGTCTTTGCTTCACCATGACTTAGAGATACTGTAACAGGGTGGTCCCAAGAAAAGGGGAAGTTCCAAAATCCTGGTTCCGCCCTAAGTGGGTAAAGCTAAAAAAAAAAAAAATTTCTGCAAAAAAGAGAGAAAGAAGGAAGATAAAAAACAACAAAAAAAAAAACTAAAAAAAGCACATAAAGCAAAAAAACCTGTAAAAAAACTGTACTTGCTTTTTAGTCTTAAACTAGTTAAAACAAATGTGAGTGAGAGACCCGTGGGGAAGTTTACAATGGCAACTGTCATCTTAATTTTAATTTTACTCTTTTCCTCCCAAATTTATCAAACTCTTTCTAACCCTTTTCTATGGGTCTCTACTGAAAGGATCTTTAAATATGTAACAGGTTTTTGGGCCTTGCTTTAGGCCAATCCTATTTAGCTAAACTTTTACCCTAAAAAAAAATAAGTAACTTTAAATGCTTAACTTAGTAATTATATTCTTTATTCTTTCTTTATTGTACCCTAGTCGTATTAAAGTTCCTTTCCATTAAAAATTTTATATATTTGTCTTAATGCAACAAATAACAGAACCCATTCAGAGAGGGCAAGCTTAAGGGTTCTGGCGTGTTCCTCTCCCTGCCTGTAACAATAACATATTTTAATAGGTTTCTTTGCTACCTTCCGTGATAGAAAACAGGCTTAAATTGAGATCTCAAAATTGTGATTGTTCCAATTAGTTAAAATATTGTGGAAAAAAAGCACTTACTAGGAAGAAAATACAAGGTTAGAAATGTGACTTCTTTCAGAAAAGAGGTTGATGGGTAATCGATAGGGACAGTCTTAAAGCAATATTTTTTTCTTTTACCAAATTTAGTGTTCTAAAGTTCTCAAGTCATTTGAGTATATATTTAGAATTGTTGGTTGTACTTTCATTTCATATGCAGAAACCCTTTATATAATATGGTAAATTCAAATGATTTGTGAATGAGTGCTTGGATAATTACAGATGCATATTTTTTTTTTTTTAGAATTTGGTGAGAACTGAAGGAGTTAACATTGCACACATTGGGGTAATGGGAGGCAGTTACTCAAATGTTTGCAGGCTCTGTGTGTGTGTGTGTGTAAAGTAATTGTCACTGGAAATTGTGATTTAAACATCTTACACATCTGTGTAAATAATTTTATCCAAATTTTAAGTTTACTAAGTTTTATTGTGGGGGCACATTATATTCAAAGACTTTTAAGACAACTGCAATTAAAGTCAGTATGTCTTCCTACTACAGTCACATTTTTTTAAGTAACATAATTTCAGTCTATTTCTCACAGCCTCAAAACTTACATATAACATAGTCTATAAAATTAGGGTAATGATAGACTTACAGAATTTGGGTAATGTTGTTGTCTAATACAGTGCCTATAACATTTTAATCAATCCATAAATGTGAATTAGTATTAGTAATAATGGTATTGTTTCTGAAATGTTAAAACAAAGGTTAGAAAAACTGGATTTTTTAATCTCTTCATACACTTCTAAACACATGATATTCTTGTGTGTTTTATGTTACAAATTGTCAAGAGAGCTTGGATTTTCAAAGTAACAGCATCCACATGTTGTCTTTTAAAATCCTGTTCTTATAGTGGAATTTTGGGAAGGTTTCCTTATTCTCCTGAATTGTCAGAAAGAAAGAAACAGTGAGGGCTGAGACTGCTATATCCTAGATGGTTTATGCATTTCTTAGTGCTCTGAATCTCATATCTGTAGCCCTTTTTCTTCCCCCCTTGATGCAGTCAGGGTTTGGCTCACTTCCAGAACCATATTTTCAGTCTGAGACACTTCTTGACCTTTATTGAATTCTCTATGGATAACTAGTTTTGTGCTTGGAAATAATTGCTGTTCTTACCTTTAAAATACAGAAAAATACCTTTAAATTTCCTCAGTGTGGTCTAGGATAGCTCCTCAGGTCCATGGGGCAATCCATACCATTCCCTTGAACCCAGGCATCTAGTAATCTGAACCCCATTTTATGTAGGGGGCTAGGGACCCTGTGATTGCTCGTGATTGCTGTATCTGAAGCAGTCTAACCTCCTTTGCTCTTGCAAGGACTTGAAAAGTAGCAGCAATACCGCCTTGCTTTTATTCTCTACTTACTTACTTCACCCATATCTGTAGAGACTTAAGGTGCTTGGGAAAAGGGAGTCTGATATCATAGTTATGTACATCAAAATGCAAGCCTGAATACTAGGAAAATTTTGTGACTAATTATAGGACTTTATAATTTTCAACAAAGGGATTGATTAATGAATAAGAATTTACTTCCTATACTATCTCTCAGAACTTTGAATTCACACTGTGAAAAGAGGCAAACTTCCCTAGACCCAATCTTTATTTTCTTTCATTGTTTTTAATGTGCTTAATGGATTACGTACCTTGTGCTAAGGATTGCACTAGGGACTGGCTATCTCTTTTCTTATAATTACATACTTTATATGTATGTATAAGTGGGCAGCAGATAAAAATGAGGTAAAGAAATACATAGGGGGCCTCCCCGGTGGCCTAGGGCTTAAGTCTCAATGCTATCACTGCTTTCTCCTGAGTTTGACTCCCGGCCAGGGAGTTAACCCACATTTGGCTCAGCAGACCTCTCCTGCCTTGCCCACTGCTCCCCTGAGCAGTGTGCTTCAGTAAATCTTACTGTTCTGTCCCCTACTCTGTCTCTGGTGAATCCTGTCACCCCTCTCCCCTTGTACCTCTGGCCTACACCCCAGTTCTTCTATAAATAAATAAATAAACAAACAAATAAATAGAAATACATAGTAAGTACTCAGTAGTTGTGACAAATGGAAGTAAATAGGATGTAGTGTTAAGAAATTATATGGAATTGGGAGTCAGGATTCTAGATATTGATAAGAACTGAAGAAATTAACAATATGAACATGGGAGGGGGGGGCGGACATTTTTCTAGTTTCTGTTTCAAAGGTCACTAGAGAGTTCACAAGCCTAATAAAAAATAGCTTATAACCTCTATATTACCCTTTCAGGAAATCACATACTTCCAATACACAGAAACCTATTAAAAATTGTTCCATTATTTCTTTGGGAGAGTTACAAGATTATTTTTAATAATGTTATAAATAGTTGTTGGCATATATACATATATATTTCCATCTAATCATGGATTATCTTTCAATACAGTCACCTTTGCGAAACAGTACTTCCTCTCACATCTGTATTAAATGTCAATACAAATAATTCAAAATACAAATTATTTAAGATTATTGCTATTTGGAAGAGATAAAAGTATGTTTGTGTATGTATGTATGTCTAAATGTGTGTTTTTCTGACTGAAGGTGAGAACAAATTGTTGTTAATTCATACAAAGAATGCTTCAGCTCTTTCATATTTTTATTTTTAGAGATTAGTGTTGTGATATTCCTCTTTAGCTATATTAGGACTTAAAAAAAGTGAAAATATTCTCCATATTTTTATGTTCACACTTAATTTTTACATTTTCCTAGGGACCCAAAATCAGTCAAAACTTCCAGAAGTGAGACCCTAAAATCAACACATACATTCTCTAAAGAGCAATTATTATATTCCATAACGTTGAATTCTAATTTATATTCTTTCTAGTTTTTTCTCCTGTCATTTTCAACATTTGTTCTGTACTTATAGTTTATAAAAATGAACAAATACCATTTTAGAATCACTCACCATTCATTGAACAAATAAACCCCTGCTGTGAAAGGACCATACTAAATGTATTTCAGTACAGTTACTGAAATACTGCATGCATGATATCAACCTATTGATTATTTTTCTTGAGTATACTCTATGTGTACTAATATTTGGGAAGTCTAAAACACTTATGCTGCTCATGCATTCATTGTTGCTATAAATTTCTAATTGTGCTATAATTTGTATATCATAGTTTTATCAAGGATCATTGCCCATAGGAAGAAATTATAGTTTTTATAAAGTCTAAGCAATTTACATTTTTTCCAGCATTATTGGAAAAATTTTTGTTTGACTTTAATTTTCCCCCTTTTACTAAAAGCTATAAATCAGAAATTTTATGTCTCTGATTTAGCATTTAATTCTGATTTAGCATTAATATAGTTCTATGAAATATAAAAGTGGCCTAACCAACTGTGGGGCAGACATGTTGAAGTTTAGATCAAAATCAGCATAGGCAGGGCCTTCCTGATGGTACAGTGGTTAAAGTCTCAGCACTACCAAGCTGTTGCCAGCCACAAGGGCATGAGTTCAATCCCCAGCCAGAAAGCTGGCCCACATGGCATAGCAGACCTCTCCTGTCTTGCCCACTGCTCCCCTCAGCAGTGTATTTCAGTGGGTGCATCTGTTCTGCTCCACACTCTGTCTCTGCTGAATCCTATCACCCCACCCCCACACTTCTGACCAGCACTGAAGTTCTTGTATGCATAAATAAATAAAATAATAAATCTTCAAAATCAGCATGGACATAGAACATATATTCCTTCCCCATCCAATTATTAATGACAAATTTTTACCAAACCTTTGTGAGATGTTTTTTCACTATATAAATACAGTTGAAGATTTCTCAATTGTAAAATAATATTCTTAATAATCATAATCGAAGATGTCAATTGTATAAACATTTTAAATTTTCTATCATATCTTTTATATATAGTAAATTTTGAGAAACAGCCTAAATCTCAATAAATGGGGAATCCTCATTTTACTATTGTTAAGCATAATCACAATACTAAATAATAGAGTATGATCTGATTTTTATAAAAATAAATTTTTATTTCCATATTTATGTACAAGTATTCTAGAAGGATAGAGAGCAATGTGTTATTAATTGTGAATAGGGCTTGTTTTTATATTTATAATCATCTCTCTTTCAAAGTGATACAAAATGGGCATAACCTTATAATAAAAAAATAAAGCTACCCACAATTTTAAAAATAATTAAAAGGATAATTAAAGATTTCATAAGATAATAAATATAAGTTAAAATATATGAGACATGTATTATCTGATGAACATTCAATGATTTTTCCCTAACTTTTATGCTCAAGAAAGGTTAGTTTTCTCCCGAGAGCACTCTTTAATATACTAAGCTATCATAGCACTTAACAAAGATGGTATATGATAATGATGCTCTTATTTGTATATTTTGGCTGTATTTGTACTTATCTACATCTTCTATGTCCAATAGGTATATAATATGAACTACTTGTGTTATTTAAAATACTCCTGTGGTCACATTAATAGTACATAAAGAAAAGTGTGAAATTAATTTCAATAATATAGTTAACAATATATGAAAATTTATCATTTTAACATGTAATTGATATGAGGAATTGTACATTCTTGTAAAATTTTCAAAGTCTAATATTTATATTATGCTTATAGTGCACTTTACTTTGAAACAGATGTGATTCAGATGTAACCCGTGACTAATGACTGCCCTATTGAACAGCACAGCATTATACTGTTAATTTCTCTGAGGACCAGAAGATCTTTTACTATAAAATCCCAGGGCCTAATACAGTGCATGGAATGTTATATATACTTTCAATATTTGAATCTGCTTAGCCACACAGAGGGTATTTTGCTACTCCTAATTTTGAGTATCACTTGCTCTGTTGCACTTTTCATTTGCATAACTTCCTACTGATTGTACTATATGTTCCTCAAGTAGTAACTACATTTTAATCAACATATGTCCCTAATGTTGTAGATGTTCTGTGTATGTTTATTAGCAGGAGTGTGAAAGAGGGAAAAAATATTTAATACTTCACTTCAAATAACTTTTTTTCTAATAAATACATCTTTTGAAATATATGTTAAATCTCACAAGGTCAAATTTATAGAATTAAATAGCATGTAGCAATAGAAATTGGAAGAACTTAGCTCTTCATTTATTGGAGTTTCAAAATAAGTTGCTAATCCTTTTTTTGTTACTGAAGGATGCATGTTTAAAAAGTTAGCATTTACAAATGGACTCCATCTATCCTTAAGAAATAGTTGAAAAGTAACCCAAAAACACAGACTTAGACTCTCTTTATAGGCTCTTTTCCTCCAGTGTTTATTTTTTTCCTGGAATCTGTCATTTAATTCAAGAAAATCTCTTGAGAGTTAGGGCTTCAGCAACCATACTTAATATAGCATTATCCCATGTTGAATAAATTTTATTACTACAGAGTTCTTCTCTGTCGATCCTAATAATCCTTTGCTGTAACATGAGACTTTCCTCCTGGAATCCTCACTAGAGACAGACAACAGTTGGCTAGCATTAATCATATAGTGAGCTTTCACATTAGTAATGTTACTTATTATATTTTCCTCCAGTCTTCATTTTCCAAAGTTAGGACGCTAATTTTTGAAATTTACATCATGGAATAGTTTGTATATATCTTCCTATCTGAAAAGATGAGATCAGTAATATAATTACTTACTGGGTTTGTGAGAACCATTCATCATGTAAAAGTGTTATAAACAGCCCTCCTGAGTATTTTTAGTCTGTCAGTAATAATAATTGAGTAGCCCTTATATGCTAATATGAGGTGTTAAAAGCAAGGAATAATCTGTATTTGTTTTCTGCTGCTTTCTTATTTTAGATAGGGGGCTGAAAATCATGTTGAGCCATGTTAGCAACATGTATACCGCTTCTTAAAGTAACCAGTAACACTTTTACTATCAGTTCAAATTTTGGCTTTTCTGTTTTAACTGGTATATTTAAATCTCATCTCTACATTACCCATCCCATAATGTTGCAAGAATTACATAAGGTAAATGTGTCTATGTAAAATTGGCCATAGTTAATATGTAACAATCAATTGCTATTGTTACCATTAATATTATTATTGTCTTCTTTAAGAAATCAACTGAACACACCAATATTGGAAACCAAATGCTGGACAGCTTCATAAACTTAAAAAATACCAAAAACCTGAAAATGGAACCAATACAGGCAACTAGTACTATATCAAATGCCACATTTGGAATATAGTTTGTGACTTCTCAGTCTTTCTCCATAAAAAAGCTACAAACTAAGGAAAATTCTAAAAGACGCAACAACTAAATAAAGATACAGATATAGTGCTACTTATGGAAAGCATTAATTAATTCATTCATTTAGTCTGTTGATTGCTTTATTTGTGGCAGGAAGTATTTGAGGTGCTTAGGATACATCAGTGAGCAAAATAAAAATACCCATGTTACAGTCATTGCAGTGCAATTCATACCTTTAATTGTTCCTTCAACAAGATCTGCTTTGAAACAGAATGGCAGAAAGATAAGCTAGAAACAGGTGAAACCAGGGAAGGGCAGTCAACTCTTCAACTGTCCCAAGGCAGGAGACCATCAAACCAAAATCAAATGTTCAGTATCTGAGGAGACAGCACCTTAAGTCTAACTCCAGTTGACACTGATATTCAAGAGGCCTGTGGTCTGTGAGAAATGTCAGGAAGGTTTGGAGTGAAGAGGGGACAGGCTGTATCTACTGAAGAAGTACAGTGAGGACATAGAATATAGCACAGATGGCAGCACTGGGTGAAAGGGAACTGTCAAGTCATTTGAGACATACTTGATGGGAATCAAGAATGTACTCCAGGCTTGTCTTAGTAAGGAACTAAAATGAACAAACCAGGAATAGAGGTGGTGATGTTCTGTGATTGAGAAGGCTGGGGCCAGACAGTGTGTTGTGTGGAAGAAACCCTGAGTAGCCAAAGCATGTGTAATTCCTAAAGTGATTTTCACCTAACATGTAGGAGTATTGAATGAGCTGATACACTTCCCAAAAATGGAAGAAATATTTATTTTACAGGATTTAAGTTGGAAATCTTTCATACTATAACTTCCTGCCCTTTGTTTCAAAAATTACCCATCTTAGAGAAGAAAAACATGAACATATGCAAAACTGTTGGAAGATGTAATAACATCATTCAAAGAAACAGAAAAGTTTTGTCTTAACTCTTCAAATTCATTCTGTAGCAGCAGCAGCAGCAAAACCAAAGATTTGTCCAAAATTATTGTACCAACTATATTGAGAATTGCCTACTTCTCAATATATATAAGTGATAACAGTTTGGTAAATTTGGCTGGACTACTAGAAAACTTACAGTACTAAATGTAAGATTTTAAAGAGTGTTTGCCCATATCTGATGCTATGTGATTATCAAAATCTTAAAACCACTTATTTATCTCTGGAAAAAAAATGAAGGCACATATTACCTTCATTTGACCCTAAAAAAGTGAAGCAAGACCTTGTCAAAGAAAAAGGATGAAATCTATGTCTTTTCTGTCTGATGACTCATACCTAGACCCCAATTCATGGATCAAAACTGTATTCAGTATACTTCCCATCAGTCGGTTAGTTTCTCTTCAGTGTGTACTGCTTCCAGCACTCTTGTAGGAGCTATAAACCAAATTTGGTATAAAATATTACAACAAATATAGCTCATAGTCATTCTCAAAAATATATTTCAACATTTGATATTTATTCTAGTGTTTTAATAACAGATGTTAGTTACATTTACCTCTGATTAATAATTGGACCCTTAGTAATGATAGTAAAGGATTTTGACCAAAACATAATTTTTCATATGATAACTAAACAGTTAAGGGACTGTATCAGCTCATAAGTATCTCATTTCTCTTATTTGAGAAAACAAAACTTTTTTCTATATTGATTATTTTCTTATGAAATTGAAACATGGAAGAATGTAACAAAAATACTCCGATATGTTTGTATAATAATAAAACTTCAAATACTAAAAAAAAGAGAATTCTTATATTATTGATAGGTAGTATTTTGTGACTTAATTAATTCATAGTGCTTTTAAAAACTAAACATAGAACAAGGACAAATCTCAAATGATCAATGTTATAGATTAACAAAAAACATGAAGATAGCCACATTCAAATTAAAATCGCCAGTTAAATTTCTTTTATATATTTATGAGAATTAAGTGGATAAAATTGAGCTGTAGATCAAGATGAAAGGTATTATATATATTCTTAAAGTTATTTTTTTCTGTTGTATAAAAAATGATTTTAAATGCCATGCTGATATTACTAACCTCTTTCTCCTTATCCCACCTTCTTAAAGATCTGTCCCAAATAAGTTATTCAAAGTAGATTATTTTTTTAATTTGAGAATTAAGCTTTAATTGCTTGAGCAGTACAACCAGAAAATAGTAGATAGTGATACTTCCATTAAGAGCAGTTCAGTATAGAACTCTACACATTTATAGAGTCCCTGAGGAGCTGGGCCTACAATTTCTGTTCTGGCATGATTCCTAATCTATTCTGAAGAACAGCGTATACTGGTATCAGTGAAATAACTACAGTCATCTTAAAAGGTGTGTTCCTAGAAGCAAGATTAATACGGGAAGAATGATTCACAATGTCTGAGGACACTAAGGACAGCTTCACAGGAGATAAGGCTCAGAAAGAAAGTCTTTAAGTCCAGTTGGGTGTTTACCAGCTGTCTTTAAACATCATTGTTTCTCTCATTAGAGTTTGAACTTTGTAAGGACAGAAACTGCGTAGTTTGTTCAGTCTGTTTCTTCAGAGCCTGGCATAATAGTGTTCAGGAAGACATTGGTGAATAAGGTGATCAAAGTGGGCACATCAGGTAGAAAGGTAATCTACATTAGATGTTGAAGAAACTTTAAGTCAGACTCCTTGGAGCACAAAGTCAAGACAGATAGGAAAATGGTTAGAGGTAAAGTTGTAGGGATAATAATAATAATGCTGATAGATAATATCTGTGTAATGCTTAATGTTGATACACTATTTTAATTACCTTATATATATATATAAGCACATTTAATCCTCATCAAAATCTCCCAAGTATAAACTACCTTTTTTTACAGATGAGATAAAGAGAAATTAAGCAGTTTGTCTCAAATCATGTAGCTAATGTTTAGTTCATAATAATTTGGCTCCAAGTTTACACTTTTTTTTCAAGTTTACACTCTGAATAATGTTGAACTTTGTGTATTTAGCTAAAAGGTGCAAAATTGCTATTCTGAAACATTAAAAGTGGTTATTAAATATCAGTAATTTAAATTGTTCAGACTAATTTCAAATGGTCATGCAGAAGAATTTGGATATCATATGTATAGGTGGAATACATACAGGGCTTTGAACAAGGAAAATTAGATGAAATTTATTTTTAGCAATGATCTGTGGATTCCCTGACTCAGCATCAGCATCTACTCTGTAGATGACGGCACACCATACTTATTCTCCAAAGTTACCCAGGACTCTCCCATTCCAAGCCTGATTTATTCTCTCTCTCTCTCTCTCTCTCTCTCTCTCTCTCTCTCTCTCTCTCTCTCTCTCTCTCTCTCTCTCTCTCTCTTTCTCAATACAAACTGGTTTGATTTCTCAACATTACCTTTATCCCATTGACTGAAAGCCTACCCTATTTGGCAGAAACCTTACTATTTCTGGTGAGTTCTGCTACTGCAAGTTAGGATTCTAATGACTAGTGGTCAAAAGTAGAAAAAATTGTTTCCTAAACTACTTCTATATAAACTTGCTTGTGTCTGCTTGCCTGGGGCATCCCAGCTTTACCCATGAAGTATCTTAATATAAGATTCAGTGGAAGATAGATTCAAGCATTAATGTATATGAGATAACTTAGAATACACATCTAAAAAGAGTGTTCTAACTGGGTCTTTTCTGCTTCTCTATTTTGGAAATTTCTCCAAGTATGAGTAGCACATATAAATGAAAAACAAAATATGGCTTGGGACTTCAATATCATCTATCAAAATCCTACCCACCATTCCTTCTTGAATCTGTCTTCCACCCCAGCCAGTTCCCCTGAAGTGCCCATGCTTTTATTCCTCATAACTCAGGCCTTGATAGAGAAAAATTATTTCTGTTGAATGTTATGAAGGGAGCATTTTGAAGACAATAAACTTTGACTCTTCCTTCATTTTCAGTTGTCAGAACTGTTATTTTATTTTTTGCAATTAACATTTAAAGGTTTATGTTTAAGTCAGCATAAAAATTATAATAACCATATATTCTGTTATGAGTAAACTTCCACTTTTCTTTTGGATGTGATATGTTGATATGGGAACACCCATTTTGCTGTCATGTTCTAAAGTTTAGTGTTTTGATAAATTGACCTGGGGAAGAGAAGTGATCAAAAACATCTCAGCTTTTCAATGGCTGAGGTAATATTCAGTAGGAAGATGGGAAGCCTATTAGCTGAGAAATTCATCCAGCTATAATGCAGTGCTGGATGGATTACAATAAGAATTTGAATTAAAGAGTGAACATACTGTTCATTATCAGCTGAATGGTAAGTATGTTGAATTGAATCATATCAGAAATAAAGGTCAAAACTTTTCCTCTGACTCCCCAAAAAAGTGCAAATGCAAATAGCTTTGCTGCCTAATAAGCAAGACTAAGTTTTACCTTATGCAGTGTGAGATATATTGTAGACAATGAAAATATTTAATTTATTTTATATATAGTAGCATAAGCTTACTTTATTCTGTGTACACAATAGCCTTATTAATATTAAATAAAAAAGCAATGCATTATTTTAACAAGTCTTAGTAGTGTTTCAAATAATGCTTTAAATAGAAAAAAAATTAAGTTAAAGTAGGTCAATCATCTGTTACAAATGAAAATCACATTTTCCCTTTGCATTATATTGAATAATTTTACAAATATAAATAAATAGTACAAAATCTTATCCTTTCTGAAGCAATATTAAAAGCATCTTGAACTGGATCAGATCATTAATCATAAGGTCAGTCCATTTCATGCTTATAATACTCAAATATTTCATCTAAATACCATGATAAAGTTTGTCATTTTGTAAAAGTATGCATTATCACTAGTATTTTACCAACAGCCCACAAAATATAAAAACAGTACTAAAAAACACCTTGAAATGAGAAAATATAACATTTTGAAATTACTAGCAGAAAGCTATTGATATTTGAGGGAGAAAAGAAGAAATTAGTAAACACCTAAGTTCACTGATAAAGATTTTGGTTTGATGCTACCCCTAATGAAAGCTTGGAATTCAATGTTTTTTCCTTTAGTACTTCTACTAATGATGGAAAAATGTTAAAGCCTTCTATCTTATAACCAGACATTGGGGATTCACTGAAAGTATCATTCATAATTGAAGTCATCTGATTATAAGATAGAGTGTATTTAGCTTAGAACATTACAGGGTGAAGAAATTGTTACACGGAATGGGTATAAATATCCTTGTAATTTCTGTAAGTGGAGAACTGGATCCTACAGCAATCTCCTTACAACTCATTATTGCCCTTGAACTCACAAGCACTGCTAAAGGTCATTGAGAAGTCAGCCAAGGTAGAACCCTAGGTCCATGCTCAGTGATGGCTCCACTTTGTTCACATCTCTTGCACATACTGTGTTTAGAAAATTGGAAGTAGTAGAACTAATAGCTATATGTGAGCAGTAATAAGGATATACAGTCAAGTACAGGACTCGTGAATGTGTGTGTGTGCGTAGTTTTCATTTAGAGAAAAATTTGAATTACAGAAAATGGCACTAGTGTTCTCAATACCAAGCAATGATCATTGTTAATATTTTGTGTATCTACTTTAAAAATATATAACTTAAATAATGGTAGCTGTGTCCTTCTTAAAATTTCTTTTATTTACTCAACATTGAGATTTGATTCATGCATATAAGGAAATATATTTTGCAGTAGTGTAAAATTTAATGGAGACTTAACTAGATCAGCAACTCCAGGAGACAGAGGTGTCTCCTCAATCATGTCCACCTACATGATGAGTTCTACATGGTACTAGAGAGGACCTTTTCATGAGTAAACAAAAATTTATATTTTAAAAATGTATGCTCAATTTTGCTCCATTTTCCCACAAGTCATGTTAATGACATTTCCTCATGAGTATCTTAAGTAATTCTTAAGAATGGGAAAAAAAAAACTCACACAAGTTTCAGGTTATAATAAAATACTTGGAAAGAAAGGCAGATTTTTCTTCCCTCTACATTAAAATTGATTGAAGATTTGCCAAACTGAAGAACTATGGGAGGTATTACAGCTAAACTACAAATACCACCCATGTCCCAGGTATTATATAGAGCAGAAAAGTTTCATCTTCAGTATCAGAATAAGCTAGATTATGCCGCTATGATGAACATGAGTGTTTTCGGGGGTTTCAAGCGTTTATATATTCATATCTCACTACAGTTCATCATAGATCAGAAAAGGAGCTCTGCTCACAGTAGTCACAGACACAGGAAGATGTATAATCCATTGCTTCTGCAGTCATAGAGGGAGAGTACTTACCAAGCAAAGTTCTGCTTTTGAAGTCATTTCCAAGAAGTGACAAGGAGCACCTCTGCTCAAATGTCACTGAATAAATCAAGTCGCATAGTCATGCTTGAGTTTCATGCAGAAGGGATGTGCCTACAGGAAGTGGCAACATATACGTCATATGTTTGTGCCCATTAATGTAGGTGTCACACTTGCAATCCTATCCACTATGCCAAAGGAGTGGAGGTCGCAGAGCAGGTTCTTTGTGTAGTGTAATTTTAAAAACCAGCAGTTTAAAAATCTATAGACAAATGACGTGGACAAGGCCTTCAGCTTCTCTCATAATGCTCTTCTCATATGGCCACCAGGGTGTGGAATCTGAAGTCGCTTAATCCGTTCATGAGCACCAGTGAATTTTCCATGAATATTATCACCCAGGGATTTCATGTAGTAGTTTTGAGTTCAGGAGAAAATATAAAATTCATAAACATCTCTTTTAGGAGTCTGAAGATAGATAGTTATAAGAAATGGCAACAAAAACCTCTTTACTTTCTATTATCCATGGAATGGCTTGTTTTTTGCTAAGAAATGCCTTACACATAACTCACCAAATATTTAAAGTTGTCAGTGAACCATATGAGAGCATTATAAATCTCAGTTCAACTTCTTAATTTGCTTGAATCCAATAATCCTAACTCCAGATCCCTTCTCTAATGTTTTTATTATACAAATAACACGGGTGCGTGCTTTGAGGGTGAATCATGAGTAAATGCAGGATTATATGAAAAGAGGCCTTCACCTGAGAGTTTTTTAATTAATTAAAAATTATTTTCAATAGACGAAACAGGCCTTTATTAGTTAATGACTACACAATTATTTTTTTAATAAAATAGTAAGCATTATACTTGAAGAAAGTAAAAAGAATTGCATGTCTTCATGGAGCTTGTATCCAACAACTGCTATGTCATGTATTCTGTTCAGATTGCCAAGTAATAAATGCAATTAACAGATGATCTTCCTTTGAAAGAATTGCAAATATCATATGTAGCATATGGTATGACTTGGGGGGAGTTTATAGAGAGGTTAATTCAAAAGGCAAATTTGATTAACGAAAGAGGAGCAGGAAGAAGAGAATGGAAAAAAATAGGCAGCTGATCTCTCAGTTGACTACTCAATATATATTTTTAAGTTCTAAAAACTTTTTATAGTTCATTTTGGCCTCATCTATAAATCTACTGCTCTGTATAAAAATATGAGAAATAAAACAATAAAATTGTAGATCATTTTCCAGTAGTCAATACTCAGGGAACTAATAATTTTATTCCTTCAATGTTAGGAAGATTAGTAGTTGGCCAGTGACAAATAGGTCTTTGGTTTTATTTTAGTCCTGTCATTTAGATGGGTTGTGATTATTTTATGACAAAAGTAGCCACCTTGCATCACTGTGGACACTCTAATTTAGGCAATACTCCAGCTTTGTTGAGTGATCTATTTTATTTCATTATGAGGAAATTCAGGGTCAATGCAAAGTGTTACTCACTCTCATCACATTAAGTAACTTGGACAGCTCTAGTCAGCATTTGCAGCAACTAGAAGCATCAGAAAGAGTTAAATCAGGAAACAAGATACTGAACTGCTCCAACCAAATTTACTTGCAGGTCACAAAGAAAAGAACTTGTTGTGTGCAATAAAGTTCTTGACTATAGACACATAAATTTAGTTGTCTTCTTGCCAAACTGAAAGATAGATTGTCTAATCAGTCTGTGAGTATTGAGTTAAAGATAGGCAGAAACACTCGGGGGAAAAAAGAGTCGTAGAGTTCATGTGAATAAGTTTTTCTCTTTTTAAATAAATGTTATTGGCTCTCCCTCTGGTGGCCTAGAGGTAAACCTCATCACCATCACTGCTAATTCTGAGTTCGATCTCCAGCCAAGGAGCTAACACACACAGAGTAGCAGACCTCTGCTGTCTTACCTGCTGTTCCCCTCAGCAGTGTATTTCAGTAATTTGCCTGCTTTGCTCTCCACTCTGTCTCTGATGAAGCCTCTCACCTTTTGCACCTCTAGCCTGCATCCCAGTTCTTCTACGCAAAAAATAAATAAATATTAATGACATAACTCTGGTTTATATAGGTTTAAAGTGTACAGCATTATAGCAATAGTTTGACATGTGTAGAACTACATTATGATTGCCACCAAAGTGTGTGCAATAAAGTTCTTGACTAAAAAGTGTATTATTCATTCACCATCATACAGTTGACCACTGTACTGGATTTGCTCACACTCTTCCTTACCATTTTTAAGTTGAGCTTATTTTTTTCTCATACATTTCTACCAGATGTGCAACTTACATTTAAGAATTCAAAGATATCTTATTCTGCTTATATATCACTCCTTCAGAAGGCTTCTCTAAAATAGCCCTTTAAAATAGTCTCCACCCTACTTTCCCTTACACTCAGTCTCCATACCAACAATGTTATTCCTAACTAATTACATAATTGTTTATCATTGTGTGTCCAACTAATTTGTAAAATCCATGAAAAATATGTTTATGTTTGTAATAAATATTTAATAAAGTAGTTGTTAAGCCACTAATCACTCCCAAAGCATGATTTTTGTGTGCAAACACATTTCTCTCAGGGAAGGCATTTTGTATAGCTAGTTCATTTAACTAAAAGTAGAGCGCTTTCTAGACTCGAATCTCTCTTCCCTGCTTTTTTTGTTCCTAATTCTCTTCTTTCTACTAGATATCCTGATAATAATTTATATTAGTAATTTTATAAATTGGATATCAAATAATTAATTCTTTGTGTCTTGGGAACTGTATTGGTGTTTTTTATGAAGTACCACTGGAAGACAGAAAACATGCATTTTGGCCCTGGTGGGGTCATGGCCCTGATCTGGGAGACCCCAGTCTTGAATCTTCTCCTGTCAAATTTACTTAAAACGAGGAGCTTAGATTGAATTCCTTTATGTGTTTGAATGTTAGCATGTTAATTATGATGATTTACATCTCATATCCTTGAAACTTAGAATATCCTCATTCCTATCTTTAAAACTTAGAATACCTGAGAAGTAGAATTTGTCTCTATATTTGTTTTAGGGTTTTATTTAGTTTGGTTTGGTTTTTCTGCCACTATGCTAACCAGAGCATGCGATCCTTTTAAGGAGCAAAACAATTTCCCTTCATTCTTGGAGTCAGTAAGGACCAGAGAATTGCTATCAAATGCAGCTTGGTTTGGATACATTAAGGACACAGGGTGTTTATTTCAAGAGCATACTGCAACTGTAGAACAAGAAAGGAGGTGTAATAAATGTGAAACATTTCAAATATGAAAACATCTTTTGTATTGATTCTAATTCTAAGTTAAGAAAATTAGAGACTAGAAGAATAAGTGTGGTACTTAATTTTTAATTGTTTCCCTTTAATTTTCTCCTGTGAATAATCTTCAAATTGTGAAGAGATGAATGCTGCCTCTTTTCATTGGCCAGTCATTTTTTTTTGTTTTCCAAGGGACTCAAAAATTTCCACTAATGGTGTTTCCTTTCCTTTTTTTATTTTCTGATTTGAAAACATAACCAAGCTTTTATTGATATGTTTCTTTAAAATAAGACAACATGTTTACGTTAATAATGAGTGTCAAGTTCAGCTATGGAAAGCTTTCTCACGAAAATTACACTTTTTCCCTTAGTTGCAAACTTTCTCACATCTTAAGTGTTGCATACATGTGATGCCACTGTTTACCCCTTGTGTCCCAAAGAACAAGGTGACCCTCATCAGGGCTTGCAAGGTTGAAATTGAGGAAAGAGACTCTCTCCCCAAAGGAAATGTTATCTTTGAAATCTCCAGGTGTAAGATAGAAAAAATATTCCTTGTACATCTTTACCATAATAACATAAAAAAAAATGATGTTTGAAGAAAATATTTCCATGTCATTTTATGACATTCAAAATTAAAAGTATGTTTTCCAAGGAATCTTTATTCAAGTGTGGTAGAACATTTTCTGAGATTATTCAGGATTGAGATTTGCAGAAGAGAGGATGAATATGTATAGAATGTTATTATTAGAGCCTTACTATTGTCATCTTATATTTCACAAGTATGTATCTAATATGTTCCTATCTGCTTTATTTAAGGGCTTGAAATTATGTGGCTACTTAGAAAATAAGCCTTACAATTTATAAGCATATATTTATATTTAATAAAAAAGCAATAATCTCCCAGAGCTAAACAACAGAGCTGGAGAAGCTTAATTGGTTACATCTTGTTTTTTGGCTTTTAAGATACATACAGATGACAAACATATGAAGCAAGTAATAAAGAACTATATAAAGATACCCAATGAAGTTAAGAGAATTTTGCAAATATATTTTCCATTTTAATTATCAGAATTTAAACAGCAAAGAACTAGTAGAAATAAAAATTTTTATGCCAGATAGCCTTCGTTTTTAACACTAATGCTTTTCAAATATCTTTAGACACAAGATAACAAAAAGAAGAAAATTACTGATTATAATTTAACTAGCAGTAGAGCAATTAAGTAGATACACACACATATTACATGCACAGGTTACCGACTTGACTAATAAGATAGACTATTCATCTTATGGTTATAGCAATTTTTATCACAATTTATCCACCTATTATTTCTCCTTTTTTATTATTATAATTATCAGACCTATTTTATTTTGATAACATTTCCTTATATGTCAGAATTTATAAATGATGATCTGGGGATAATTATCCCTGTATTCAACATGTATGAAGTGCCTATAATTTACATATCACTATGCACATCATATAATTTTGCATACTTCAAAAAAGACACAAGGCCCTTCCCAATCCACATATCATAGATAAAGTACTGACAGAATGCATCTCAGAGTTTAAAATGTTGCTCCATATGGCAAGTGTGGCATTGGCAGGACTTAACTTACAATGCTGCATGTGTCATCATCTCAGAATTGATGATTGGAAGGAAGTCCAAGGGAGATTAAAAAAAGAAGCAGAGAAGAGCCTTAGTAAATCTATCAAAGCATTCAGGAAAGCAATAATTAAATAATTAGTCAATATATTTTTTAAAAACCACAAAGAATAAAAATAAGAGATAAAAATGTTCAGGAAATATATAACAAATGATAGTTTTTAATCATAACGATTATTCACAAATCAACAAAATAAAAGTAAATAGCCTAATGGGAAAGAAAATGGTGAAGGAGAAGAAAAGACAACTCACAGAAAAATAATAATATAAAAGCACTTCCTCCAAAAAAGAAGAAAAATTTTAATTTAACACATTTTTTAAACAAATTTGAAAAAATGTTAAAATTCAAGTCATAAAAGAACTCCAACACCATGCATGTTTGCATTTACTTTAATCCAGATATTTCAGTCTTAAGAATGTATTCTGTGAAACTAACTATAGATGTGCAGGTGGATATGTATAACCAGGTTTTCCTTGCAACATTATTCATGATAGTCAAAAAAGGAAAAAAAGAAGCTGGAGAAACAAACTAAAATATCCAACTATCAAGTGTTAGTTATGCCCATTAATGGAACACAGATGTTACCGTTACAAATCCTATAGTATAAGAATATTTGTTGGTAAGGGAAAATGTTTACACTATAGTCCTAGATTTAAAAAAGCAGGACAAATTTCTGAAACTAAAACAGTATATATAAAAAGAAGTATAGGTTACATAGAGTAATTACATAATAATGCTAACAAAATAATACTGTAAAACACTAAAATATTAATAATGATATCTTTAGTTAGACTCCAAGTAATTTTTTTTCTTTCTACTGATTTTCCATATTTTTCCTTTGAGAAATTACTTTTGTAATTAGAAAAATAGTTTTAATTTCTCTTTCCAGGCACAAATGAATTTATTTTGGAGTTACATATTATGTTAGTTCTTTCTTTTTCAATTTTGTGTTTGATAGTTTTTTTAGTGTTTTATATATGTATAAATATATCAATAATAGGGACATCTGTCTCAGCTGGTACACATAGATGTTAGAATCTGTATACACTCACTTACCTGGACTACAATCATCTAGGAACCTCATCTAGCCAGAGGTTAGTTATGAAGTATCTCCTATAATGTCTTCATGACACCCAGATGCTGATCTTTTTTATTCTCAATCATACTTCTCATCCATTCTCACCTATAAAGTCATGAAGTCCTGTTCTGCTATTATTTTTTAAACCATACCCTAACCCCTTTATTTCTTTATAGTTTCTATATTTATTTCAATTATTAATATACAATTTTCTACTAAAGCTGGATTTTTCCAAATCTGCTCTTTATTTAAGATTCATCAACCCCCTGAGCAATATTGCACCTATAAGATGCCTTTATTTCCATATCTATTTGATTTGGAAGGGGAGGCATTTTGGATGAAGATCCTGTCCGTAGGGAGACCACTGAGAGACAGCCAAATTTCGGCTATCATGCCAATCCTTGCTGAGAAGTTTTATGAGAATTTTTTTAAAAATATTTATTTATTTATTTATACATACAAGAACTGGGGTACAGGCCAGAGGTGTGGGCAGTGAGAGGACCCACTGAAACACACTGCTGAAGGGAGCAGCGGGCGAGGCAGGAGAGGTCTGCTGAGCCATGTGGGTCCCCTCCCTGGCTGGGGGCAGGGATCGAACTCATGCTGCAGTGGCCCCGGTTTGCCCTACAGTGCATTGCTTATCCCACTGCGCCACCAGGGAGGCCCAAGTTTTATGAGAATTTGATGTCCGTTTTTTAATAGTAGCCTAAAAAGTTGCTCTTAATAATAAAGGATCTGATATTAAGCCTTAAATGAAGTAATATCTCTTTATTAGTGAAAAATAAAAGAATAACAGCTAATCCATGAATGATCTCTGCAACCTGAATATTGAATATATGCCATGAAAATCCCTGTGCTGAAACTCTGACACTTCAGATATGGGTGTTTTCCTTTGGGGCATGTTTATTTTTCTTTTGCTCTAAGTTCTGTAAGTTTGGTTTTTATGTTCTTATTGAATTGAATCGGCAAATTAGAAAAGCCTGTGAGAAAGGGTGTAGAGCTGGGAGTAAACTGAAAAACAGAACAGAAAAACAATATGAGAGAAAATTCTTAAAGCAATAGCAGGTAAGAAGAAACCTACTTACTTTGAAAGTATCTCAGGCCTCACTCATTTACACCAAAATTTAGCCATTATACACTGAGTATCGTTGTAACTACACTGAGTTGTGGAGGACAGAAGGAGATTATTTTCCATCTAAGAATTTGAGTGTGTGCTACTTTAAAAAGTTTTTCATAAAATGTGGTTAAAAGTGTTGAATATTTTCCCAATTTGGATATTTTTCTTATATAAAATGCTTATTTCCTTGACTGAGCTAGTCAAAATGAGTTTTCCTCTTTGAATATATGTCACAGAATAAGAAAGCCACCTCCAGTAGGGTTTGGTGGTTGGGATCTTAAGTACCAACGCTGTGACAAGTGTGCAAGGTAGTCTTGGAGATGCACAAGATTGGAAACATTCTAAAATCTTATTGAGACTTCCATTTTAACAAAGTTATAGAGTTATTTAGGAGACTAAAATACTGCCAAACTCTATTTGCTTTAAAATGTTATTAATCATCACCTACCCAAGGGTAGAATCTTAGGTCAAAATAGTTACTTAGATCATTTCATTTTTTTTAACATGTTTTTGAAAGGTAATATTAGAGTATCTGTGTGACTGTATGTATAACCTCATTTAGAAATAATGAGAAAAGTCTGTATTTGAGGCCTTTCCTAAATGTTAGGGCTCTGCAAATAAATAGTTCTTCTGCTCTTTCCCTTTACCATCATCCCAAAAAGCAAACAAGAGTTGAAGTACTTAATTTATGATGGATTTGGGAGGAAGAAGAGACAGAGAAATCTGAAGTATAAGGTACCTCCAATGTTTGAGGACCACAGTCTTATCCTTTAGACTGAACAGCTGAGAGCATAAGATCCATCAGGCTGAGGGACCTGAACAGCTGGTGTTTCATTTCCTGTCACTGAACCTGGCCTTTCTCAAAACCCATCCTTCCCAATAAAACTCTCTTGCCCTCAGACTTTTAAATTTAATTTCACTTGCCCTGGAGCATTCTACACTCATATCACCTCCCTGCTTCCTTTAGGTTTTCTTTAGCTCTGATTTCCCTTGCACTCCTTGTCTAACTGCCAAATCATTGATGGTTACCTTTCTTATTTCTCTATCACAGCATGTAAAGCATTAAATTATGATTGGCTGTATAGCTGTCTGTCTTCAAGTAGACTTTTATGACACCACTGTAGAATATAAAATACTAGCTTCCGTTGACTAGTAAACAATCAACAAACAAATCAAGTCTATAAAATAGCATGGTAGTTGGCTAGCTGGTTCTTAAAAAAAAAAAAAAAAAAAACAGTAAATTATTCCTTTCAGGTCACAGAAACCAATACATCTTTGAAGTGGTGGTGGTGCTGTTGATTTAACCCTTGACATTAGTATTCTCCTGGCATATAAATTTACTGAAGAGTTACTGAAAATGGAGTTTCATGTGTCTTTGCTATGTTGTTATCAGAACAATTTGTAACTTGTTGGTGACATTTTAAGTGTTTGACCTTGAAGTTGAGCCTGTTGCAAACCTCTCATAGTGAACTCTGAGCCATTTTAATGAATAGATTGTGATTTAATTATAAATAAATAATTTGAGGGTACTCAAAATGGCATTTTAAAAAAAATTTCTACTAAATTGAAAACAAGTCATAAACTATAAAATAATGTATTATAGATAAGTTCTTGAAAGAACTTGTAACTTCAGCTCGTTCTTTTTCCTTTTGAAAATAGAAGCAGTCTAAAATGCCCCCACTGAACAGAAAATCATTGTAATTCACTGAATGATGCTTTCCTGCTGTGTTATAATTTTTTGATGGAGGTTTAAAATCTAAAAAAAAACAAAAACCCAACCATCACATTTTCTACATTTGTTTTCTCTATTTTTGAGCATTAGGGATAATAGTTTTTCCTCAAACTACTTTAGGATAAAAGAACTGGCATCTTGAGATTAAATTTAACCAAACTGAATTGATGATAGGACTAATAAATCAAAATTAAAAATTAGTTTTCTCATAAAATACATAGATGATATGCTCCATGGCATTGGCCCTAGAGATGTTTTAAGGACTTGACTAGGACAAAGGAAACAAAAGGAAAATAAACAATGTAATCATATCAAACTAAAAGGGTTCTGCACAGTGAAGGAAACTGTCATCACAACTAGAAGACAACCTCCTCAATGAGAGAAGATATTTTCACATCATACATTCAACAAAGAGTAAATATCTAAGATATATAAAGAATGCATGCAACCCAAGAACAAATATCAAATTACACAATCAGAAAATGGGTACAATAGCTACATAGACTTACCCTCAAAGACTCAACACATGACCAGTAGACACATTAAAAAATATTCATTATCACTTAACATTAAGAAAATTTAAATCAAAACCACAATGAAATATCGCCTCACACAATGAGTGTTTCCCATATTGAAAAGACCAGACAGAAGTGTTAGTAAGAAAATGGAGAAAAAGGAACCCTGTCACACTGTTGGTAAAAATGTAAATGTTAGTTGGTGCAGCCTTTATGGAAAACACGATGAAGATTCCTCAAAAAAATTAAACCTACATTCACCATACTATCCAGCAGTTCCACTTCTGGGACCCTATCCAAAGAATGTGAACAACTAATTTAAAAATACATATGCACATCTACATTCATTGAAGTACTTATTCATAGTAGCCAAGCATTGAAAACAACCTAGGTGCCCTTTGATGGGTGATTCAATAAAGGAGGTGTGATGTATATGCACAAAGAAATACTACTTACCTATGAAACAGGATAAAAGCTTGCTTTTTGTGACAGCATGGATAGAGCTTGAAGGTATTGTGCTGAACAGAAATAACTCAGAAGGAGAAGGCCGAAAAACAGACAGAGAACAACAAAAATAGCTTAGACTCTGAAGGGAAAAATGGTGGTTATCAGAGAAGGAAGAAGGAAGTAGAGACAATCACTTTGATAGCAATGAATGACACTAAACTTTTGTGGTGTGTAAGGAGAAATATTTGCCAGTTTTGAGGTATGAAGCTGTACTTCCAAACTTATGTGGTATTATAAGCCAATGGTAAGTCAATAAAATGATAATATAAGAAAATGCAGAGGTTGCTAAATTTAAAACTAGTACAAGATGAGTAATATATGCAAAGTTAGAAAATATGACCAACTTGTTTAATTTCTGTATTGTTTTTTTTCTTTTGGAAAATATTGGTCAGTAGAATTAAGGCATTTTGCTAAAGCATAAATTACTGGAGAATTTAACCCTAACAAGAGAGGGCTCTCGCAAAGAAACTTTCAGAAATAGTTTATCATTACTATATCAGCCATCATCATCTGGAAATATAAATCACAAAGGCTCGGATCAAAGTGTAATTTGACATCAACTCTAAACTTGTTTTGTATTTTATCACCTTAAAAATGTGCCTTCAGGGGCCTCCCTGGTGGCATAGGGGTTAAGTCTCAACTCTTACTACTATGACCTAAGTTCAATCCCTTGTCAGGGCGCTAACCCACATAGCACAGCAGACCTTTCCTGTCTTGCCCACTGCTCCTGTCAGCAGGATTTCAGTACATCCACCTGTTCTGCTCCACACTGTGGTGAATCATCTCACTCCCTGTACCTCTGCCCTATACCCCAGTTCTTCTATGCATAAATAAATAAATCTTTAAAAAAAAAAAAAAAAAAAAAACATGTACCTTCACAGAGTTATGGTTTACTGTGGAACTTCCTTTTCTCAGGGAAGATAAATGCAGAAATTGTCAATTTGCATAGCACTTCGGAGACTTTTAAACAACCATAACTGGAGACAGTCAAGACTTTTATTCTGAGATAAATGCTATTTCCATATAAGTTTAATTCCATGAAATTAGCACATATAGATGATTTTGTATTTCACATAAGGAAGTGTGACTACAATCCCACTATTTTTCATTCTGCCTTAGCTTCCAAAAATATATACTCAATATCAGTACCTGAATTTGATAAATCTGCTATATCATCAGCTCCTTCTATTTAAAATGATCTAGTTATTTTTTTATCCCAAATTTATGTTTTATCAGACAGTCACCTTTATAGTTATATGACTTTTGCCCTTCAGTATAGAGTGAATGGGAAATAGATGCAGATGCAGCCTACAATACACTTGACCAACCTGAGGATTCAACATATTTAATATTCACAAAGGTACCATAAAGTTAGTACCTGAAGTCCATTAGAATTGGACATGGCAAAAATTATTACAGATTTCCCCTACTACTCCCAAATATAGCATTCTTTTTTTTGGGGGGAGTGTTGGCCATTTTATTTTTTTTCTTTTTTTTTATTAAAATATTTTAAAATTTACATATACTTGCCATTAATTGTAATCCCCATGTATTCCCCATCACCATCTCACCA
>JAGFMF010012245.1:597631-693560 GCA_019455555.1 Galemys pyrenaicus
TCATCTGTTTTTGGGCATTTAGGTTGTTTCCAGGTCTTCCCTATTGTAAAGAGTGCTGCTATAAACATAGGGGTGCAGGTATTCTTTTGAATCAGTGTCCAAATATAACATTCTAACTTGTATGAGTTGGTCAGTTACTTTTGGGATCTGGGACTATTTACATTTATCTACTTGAAATAAATTAGAGCATTCCCAAATGCTAAAATATAATCTACAATTCCTACCAAGTATGAATATTATACTTAGGTATAGTGCGGTTAGCCTGTAAAAACTATCATACAAGGTTTAAATTTGATTGCTAGAATAAGGTTGGCATAAGTCTCTAATTTATATGTGTGTATAAAATATATAAGACACATATAATTCAGATATGTATTGAATTCCAAGCACTTGTAGAATAGTTTCACTGTGAAATTATTTGCATATATATGTCAATGTTGTACCGTGGCTGATTTTCTATTAATTATCATTTTTCGAAAACAAAGCCCTTTTAGTGAGCCTTTAGAACTGTGTCAAGGAAAGAAATATGAAATCTATCATTTTACTTATTAGCTACCTTATCACCATTTTAATAAAATTACCATTGTAAATGGTTAAAATATGCTGTTGTAGAGATTTTGTTTTGTGGTATTGAGCTTTAAGATTATTTGTGTTGAATTTTAAAAAGAGATTAACAGTAGAATAGAATAAAAATAAAAAAACAAAAATACAGGAAGAGAGTATCATATTCTAGTTGAATACAGCTAAATTCAAAAGAGTTACAGCTAAATTCTTATAATTCAATGAATTATAAGAATTCATTGACAAGCAAGTGAGTGAAAATGAAGTTGATGTGAAATCTTTTTTATGGCCTAATTAAAACAAATAAAATTGCATTATATTTTGTTGATGATGCTTTCAGAGTAAACTATTAATGCAGTATTTTAGAATAAAAACCTCATCCACCTGAGGTTTTTTTAAAAAAAGATTTTATTTATGCATACAGGAGATGAGGTGCATGCCAGAGGTGTGGGGGTGGGGGTGAGAGGATTCACCAGTGACAGAGTGGGGAGCAGAACAGGCAGATTGACTGAAATACACTGCTGAGGGGAGCAGCGGGGGAGGCAAGAGAGGTCTGCTGTGCCATGTGGGTCACCTCCCTGGCTGGCGATTGAACTCGAGCTGCAGTGACTGCAGAAGCCCCATAGTGTGATGCTCAAATCCTTGTGCCACCAGGGAGTCCCCCCATTTGAGTTTTCATTAAAAAGCAACATTATAACTAATAAAATTACCTATCTGTGGGTCTATTTATGAATAGGGAGATATTCCAAGTAAAGGAATTTGAGGTGGTATTTTTTCTTTATAGTTTTCTATTATTGCTTGAATTATCTATTAAAACCCCAAATACATGTTTATTTTACAAAACAATAAAAGTTTTTTAAATTGGCTTATGGTTGCTTTTCAGAAATAATGCATTACTTTCAACTAAGGTATACCATATCTGGCTCTAGCTATCCAGATGTGGGTAGTGGAAATTACATTAGACACACTTCTTATATCAACACAATCATTAATTTGCTGAATAACAAAATAGTCTCAAACATTTAGATCGTATTAACTGTGTGGAAGGACATGTTTTTATTTATATTTATATTATAATCACTTAAGCCTCACTATGAGGCAAGTCATATTATTTGTATGTGGTCTCTCAAATTAGGAAAATCACTTCAGCTCTGAGTCTCTATTTTCTCATATCAGTAGCTAAGATATTGGCTCCAAAAGGTTATGGATAGTTTGCCTGGAGGCAGAAGAAAAAATTGAGGGACAAGGAGAGCAAAATTACTACTGACATTTATGTTTGAGGAAGTGCAAAATATCACATACTGCTAGAGGGGTGCATTAGAGTTTAGTTCTCAAAAGTCTCCCAGTTGAACCAGAAAACAGGTGTAACAGATATTTTGTGATTATACTTCTCAACACATATCAGGGCTCTCTACAACATATGTGAACCTTTTCCAGAAGTATAAAAAGTGAAGGAATGGGGAAACAAACCTTCAGAGATTGCCTTGCTGGAGGGTATCAGTAGCTCTGAGAATATTAAATGTAAGGTGTGTTAGGTGAAATGCTTGATGCATTGATTTTTGTGTCCCAATTTGTTAGGTATAGAATAAATAATTCAGAAATGGAAGTGGAAGACTATTTTTTTGCAAGTAAAAAAGCAAAATCCATGCCTGTATATAAAAATTGTAAGATGAGTGGATTTAAGAATATAGGGAGAATAAATTCTTGTCCAAAAGCCCTTAACATTAACATTTAGATAAAAATAGAAAAGAGAAATATAGTTTAATATTGAATTTTTAGGTGCATTTCCCTTCAATTTTAGAAAGTCATTTTCAAAATGTTCTAAGAAAGAAAATTAACTGCTACTAAACATCTGCATTACTTTCCTGGTGCTGTTGTAACAAGTGTGGTGCCAGCAAGGGCACAGAGGAAGTTCTCAATGATTCTGGCAGACGGGGTAAAGGAAGAGTCCTGGAGCCCTCGGTGGCTTTTTTTGCTTTTATTGTCAGAAGTGACCAGGTATACACCAGGCAGGGGGGCCCAGGGTCCAGGAGGCTGGCAGGCCTCCTAGTCCCTGCCCATCTTCACTCTGGGCTGCTGCTGCTGCTTTATTCTCCCTGCCTCTGTCTCTCCCGTGTTCTGCTGCTCTCATTCTGCTACTGGCCTCCTCATGATGCTCTCCTTATACACCCGTGTCTAAGCCCAGGTGCACCCACTTGCGCATGCCCACCCAGGCATGCGTGCAGAACCGCAGGTGTCCATCATTACACCAATGGCAGGAGGGTGGAAAAACCTGGTAACTTTTCTCTGACCCTATACAAGTTACTATAAACTTAATTTATTCTTTTAAAGTTTTGAGGGTCAGAAGCCTGGAATGGGTCTCATGAGACCAAAATCAAGTTCCTTGACTGATCATCATCTTCAACATCTATCCCTCCAAACTTTCTCTCATTGCCGTATTTCCTTTTTCTGATTTACCCTATATCCCCCTTGTTAGAAAGATACTTATAATTACACTGGATTGTAGTGCCAGGAGGGCACAGTGCAGGTAATCAGTGATCCATGCCTACGGGTAAAGAAGTCCTGGAGCCCTCAGTGGTTTTTTTTTAGGCTTTCATTGATCTTTGCATCAGAGGCGGCCAGGTACAAGGCAGGCAGGGGGGCCGGCGGGGCTGACAAGCCTGCTTAGCCCCGTTGAATCTCACTCTCTCTGGACTCTCGTCTCTGCTTCTGCTTCTCTTTCTTCTCTCTCTGCTGGCGTCCTCAGGACTCCACCGTTCTATGCAGCGTTTCTCAGCCCAGATGCACCCACTTGCGCATGCTCACACCCTAGTAAAGGTGCCCGCCATTAGGCATGCGTTAAGGACCGGTGGTAACCATCATGGCGGGAAGGTGGAAAAGCCTGATCATTTTCACTGACCCTACAGGATCTACCCAGGTAAGAATGCATGACAGTCTTCCTGATTTGAAAATCACAAATCCACGTTGCCGTGTAAGATAATATATTTGTATATCACAGGGATTAGGGCATCTTTGAGGATGATAGAAGGCTAGATTTTCAACATGCCGTATCTTAAAATCATAAAAAGAGAAAAAATGACTCAAGTAGAATGTGAGCCAATCAAAACTGAAATTTTAAGTATTGATGAAAGCTCCTATATTAGCTAGGAAAGATTACGCTGTGTTTCAATAAAAATAGATGCTGCATCTTGCTAATGGAAATTCTGCCATAAGTCCTGTAAGTCTGTAGAGTAACTTCCTTCCAGGTAGTGACTTCGTAATCCATCCTGTGACGCTACCATTTCAATGTGTGCTCTAAATTGCCATGGCAAAGGAGGAGCTAGAAGGTCGTACAAAAATTTTTCATTCCCTTACTCCCAAAATGACATATTCTCATATGCTGTCGAATTCTAAGGAGACTAAAAGGCACTGTTTTCCTTGTGCTTAGGAATGAGAACTAGATATTGATATTCCTTAAGTAATTGATATGTTATAGTCGAGGCTATGCTCTAGTGAGAAACTGAAAGGAGCACAGCACCTACAGATTAAAAACTAAAATGAGCTGAGACAATTAAAATATATGAAGAGTTGCCAAAATAAAAATAAAGAGAGATGGACATTGTTTTGGTGGAGAATAGTGATCAGACTTGGAAGAACAGGACAATTCTTGGAAAAGATGTCATTGTGTTAGCAAGTGACAGGGCAAGCAATGGAAGAACAAGGCGATGTTAAGGAGTGATGAGGAAAATGTAACTGCTTAGAATGCGTTCCCTGGCTAAGGTTCCCAATATACAGAACACCTGTTAGTGTAAACTGTTAATGGTAATTGAAAGAATCAGAAGAAGAGATAAAACAGTAGCCTGCAAACATTATCTTGATTTTTCATAAAAATGAAATCATAGGTTCTGCAACCTTTACATCAGTGAACATAATGATATGCTTACAAAATCCTAAAATGGATTATTTAAAATAGATTTTAAACTCACGCAAAGGAAAGTGATAGTCAATAGGAGCCAACATGAGCTTATTAATAACATTTCTTTTTGTTCATTTGTTGAGAATGCTTCATGCTGGTAGATTCAGGGTATTGTGATCATATCTAGATCTCACTCCAAGATATTTGACAAGGTTTTTCACACTATCCCTGTGGCCCTGTGGACCATATAAGGAAAAAATAATGTAGTTAAGTAGGCTTTGTAGTTAGTGAAAAAAAGAAAAAAGTTGCAGTTTTTTTGTTTGTTTTGTTTTGTTGAAGGTAGCTGATGCCAGAGACAAGCTAGAAGACTAGGTAATGGTGGATGGAACTAAGAATTACACTGTGAACACATAATAGCTGATGAATTTGGAAGATCTTAAATTGGTAGGATGGGCAGGATTTTTCAGTAATAGATTATAAGGTTAAAAATAGAATGAAACAAAGCTCTTCCCCAATGAAGGGGTCTTTAGTAGAGGTAAAATATTAGGAGTTGTCAGCATACATGTGACAGTTATAGTTAAAGGCATGTCTCAGATCTTCCGGTGAAGGCCTGGAGAGTGAGAGGAATACTAGGAACCTGGACCCACCTTTTTGAAACTTCAATGTTTAAGGATTTCATGGTTAGGATGTAGTCAAAGGTGTCTGGTGTCTTTGAAGTTAGAGTGAGTTTCCAATCTGTAGTCTAACACGATAGAAGTCAAGAAAAATAAGACCTAGAATGTGCGTGTCATGTATCCAAAGGAGGCAAAAGCATTTCAATAATGTGACAGAGGCCCCATCAAATTATCATGGACTAAGGAAAGAGGTGAATTAGCTGAGTATTAGAGGAGAGAAATGATATCTGGAAAGAGTAGGAGGTTAAGGGCAACAATATATCCAGATACTAATGAAAAAGGTGTCAGTAGAGAAGATGAGACACATCATACTAGATAAGTGTGTGAACTATACTGATGTTTACTTGATGAGTATATAAATTGTGACCAAGTCACTTATTTTTCATAGGCCATTAAACTCAGAAATGCATTATTTTTGCAGACTGCTAAACTGTGTGGATTTCATACTGGTTACATTGTGATAAAGCCAGGTGTAGGTAGGTATAGCTTCTCCTATGTCTACAAGTCAGTGAAGTCCTTAGACTTACTATTTTTAAATGAATTGAAATATATATACACAATTATTTTTAATCAAGTCTTTATTATATTTTGAGAGACTGTTGTGTTTTAAAATCTGCTGGTAGTTCATTGTAACACAGATTTTCTTAGTGACTATTTCTACAGAAACACTTTAAAATGCAATTTACTGCTGTGATCAGCAATAGGGGAAGGCTGTAAAATCTCCACTGCTTTAAATTCTACTTCCCTTGATCAGTCGTGCCTAGACTGTAGTTTTTTTTTTTTTTAAAGCATTTATCTTCTTTTGGACTTTTCAGCTGGAATGTACATTGCTAGTGGTTTTATTTGATCGCTGACAATGAATTCTGATATTCTTTTTCTGATACTGAGCATTTCAAACAGTTCCCTAATGAGTCTGCCTCTCTGCTCCAGAGCTATTAACTTTGATAGATTTCCTATTGTGAGAATAAGCTTCCAAAAATAATTGACTTATTTTCCTTAGTGATTCATCATTTTTGTGGAGTTGCATTATTTCTAAAATTGTAGGTTTTAGTTTGCCTATTCAGAACTCCTATAGTGTAAAGTTAGTTCCCAATTTAAGTAACACTTGAATATCGAGGACTTGAGAAATTTCATGCATTTATTTGGCAAACATGTATTGAGAACCACTATGTGGCATGTACCTGGACATTGAGGTGCCAAACTCTCTTAAGTTTTGCCCAAAGCTGACATTTATGATAGAGTCAGACAAGTAAATCTCTGATTACCATTCAATCAGATATAGTGAATTACACTATGGTAACAATCAGGAAACACTTTACAAGAGTAATTACACTTGAACTAGATTTTCATTAGTAGAATTTAGCTAGAAAAAAGGAAGGAAGATCTAAGTTGAAAGGAAAAAAAAGTTTTTTAAAAGATAGTCTGTATTTATATAAAGCAGCTAAGGAGACTATGAAACAAATAAACTGGAAAAAAATGATCTCGGGGAGAATTGCTTCACTTAAGAATACCAATGTCCTCCCAGAATGATGGCCTCTGTTCTCTCCTTCAGTCCATCCTTTATTTTTGCTTCAGATGTCTTCTCAATCTCGGCTCTGAATATATTACATCTATTGAGAAATCTTTGATGGCATTCAAAGTCTAAAACTGGTTTATGGATTTAAGGTCTCCCAGTTATCCTCCAGAACCTGAGTACTCCCTGTCCCCCGCACCCTAGCACTCTTTCATCTCCATACCTTAGCCCAGGTTGTAGCCTCTGCTTAGACTGTCCTCCTCCCATCCCTGTCATACATTACCTCACTAGAATCCTACTGGTCCTTAAAAGTGAAAATATCAAGAAAAAGAGATATATTCAAGTCAAAAATAATGTCATTAAAATATTTTTAATTCATCAAAAATAATTTTGTGGTCTGAATAATTATTATAAAATAGATTTAATATATGAATAGGTAAAACAAATTGGATGCAATATAATATGCTTAGTTTAATCACTTTTTTTAAAAAATCAACATAGTTATAAACTACTTTAGGCACTTCAGCAAGATTAGAATAGTCCTTATCTCCAACTAGTTGAATAATGACTGCTCCTCCCCCCCCCCCCACTTTTCAGTTTATTATATATTTTCAGTTTTTTAACAGTACATATGAGATGCTTTAACCATAGAAAAAAATAAAATTCTTTTCAACTTTTTGAATAGTTTTAAAAATGCTACTCTTCTTTTACGGTACTCAACTTACTGTTATTTCCTTCTTAGATTCTTCTATGCCATCCACCAATGAGGAATAATCTTTATCTTCTCTCTGCCACATTCACATATTTTTATAACATGATATCACATTTGACTTTCTATTTTAATTCTCTGCTACACCTCCCACAGTAACCAACCTGTGCTATGAACAGAGATTACTCTCTTTATTATATGAATAAATGGATGCATGCATGCATGCTTATGGGAATTCAAAGTAGAATGGTTCTTTAAACTGTTTTGGGACACAATGCATATAGTAGAGAAGAATTTTTAAAAGTCAATTTATTAGTCATTAGGACACAAATTGTCCCAAAGTACAGTTTGTCCCAAAAGGAATATGTGGTACAGTCAATGGTAGGGGGATTCCATAAAATGTCCAAAGAATCTCATGAGATTCAAGGATTACCGCTGAGAATAACAGGTACCAAAATAAAGCACTTTTACTGGAAACACGCTTTGTGACATTTGAAGGTCAGATCATGAATGCATAGTCACGTAATGGAGTCTGTGAATAGTCTCAGCCTACCCTCCACAAGCCTCTCATACCTGCTCTATGGAATGAACAGAATGTTACTACAATAATTTAGAAAACAGATCATCTACACTGATAACAAGTCTTTGACTAGTTTTAATTTACCTGCTATTGAAATTCAATTTTGCTTGTGATGGTTATATTAAAGGGACAGAAAAAAGGGCTGCATCTTTTTTTTTTATTTTATTCCTTTTGTCCCAACTTGAATCTTGCAAGAGATTCTGCTGGGAGGAAAGAAAATGAATCCAAAACATATTTCTGTCTCAAACGAAATAAACATTTTTGTAGCAAATTGGAACGTCATTCATACTTGGTATTTTTAGATGTAATACACTAGGAATAAGGTATCCTATAGAAATTTTCCCCATACAATTAAAAGTGAGCCTGTGGGGCTGGAGAGTTATCTCTTAGGGATTCAGTCAGATTCCACATTCAGGGTTACTCTTTGTTTTGTCTTCAGACCATACAGGAGGAAATGATGATGAATTAAATGACAGGGATGAAAAGTGAGGTGTCCTGACCACCAGGAGGCCCTGCTGCTGTTAAATGCAGCACTAGTTCAGTGTGTTTTCTCTTGTCTTCTTGCTGTGTTGGTGTCTTTATCACTTTCTTTGAAAAAATATAACATAGATAATTGTAAATATTCTTGGTAAATGTTTCATCAGAAGAAAAATTCTATTCTGGAAGCTCCTGCTCATAATTTGCTGTATGAAATATATTAGTTCATCTTATAAAATGCCTCCCATCTTCTATATATTCATGCCTAGAGTTGTTAATTTTTTATCCTCTGTACTAAGCTAAAGTATTCATTCACATCACCTCCTTCTAGATATGACTTGATGTTTTCATTTCTATTGCCTCATTTTTATTTTGTCTAATGATAAAAAGTAAAAGTAGACCTGATGTAGCAGCCCTAGTGCAGCATCCCTGAGCTTTTCTCAGTCTCTTTTTGTGAGCAGAATGTCAGCTGTCTAGGTCACAGATGAAGAAAGGGACCAACCTTTGGAAGCAGACCAATTTTATGACTCTATGAAAACACACTGAGAATTTTTCTATGTAGATTCTGCATGTAAGCTAAAAATAGACATTTAGTACCTCTTCTTCCTCTTGGGACTCTGATGGATGTGGCTTGTGCAAGTTTGGGGAAAAAAAAAAATCACTTCTGTGGTGGTGCTTGTTTATTTTTTTCATCATTCTAAGCATAATGACCTTTTCCTATTCCGTCTCTTCAAAGGCTTTGGGGAATTTGTCCTACATAAACACCAAGTACAAAGATCAAGAGTAAATTAAATATATAAGATTAAAAATAGAAAAAATGGGACCAAATGCCTAGTGCACAGTGTGTCATTGAATATTATTAATATATTCTCCTCCCAGTTTCAATGTTAAAAGTTTACTATTGATTTCTCTTTTTCTAATATTCTAAAAATTCTTTAGGATGCTTTTAATTATATTTTAAAATTCCTTTAATTTTGAGCCCATGAAAATATTATAGTAATTTATATTTTTATTTTATTTTTTTTAAAGATTTTATTTATTTATGCATACAAGCACTGGGGTACAGGCCAGAGGTGTGGGGGGGTGAGAGGATTCACCACAGAGAGCGGGAGTAGAACAGGCAGATCAATGGAAGTACACTGCTGAGGGGAGCAGCGGGCACAACAGGAGAGGTCTGCCACACCATGTGGGTCCCCCCGCCCTGGCCGGCAGCAGGGATCAAACTCGTGCTGCAGTGGCTGCGATTTGCTTCGTAGTGTGTTGCTTAACCCACTGCGCCACCAGGGGAGGCCCAGTAATTTATATTTTTAAATCTAAAAAGTACTGTATACTTTTTCAGGAATCCCTTGCTCCCAGCTCGTTTTTGTACTACTAATATCTTCAACAATACAAAATAGTAAAATAGTTGTGCTTTCTTTGATTCCTTGGCAATACTTGTCACTGTTAGTGTTTTGAGTTTTAGTCATTCTGGTAGATTTGTAGTGGTATCTCTGTGGTGTTTACTTTTTATTACCCATTAATTTGAAATGTATTTCATTCATAAGGGTTCTAGTTCTTAGTTTTTTTGATATGAATTTGTCATAAGCTCATAACAAAAAATAAAGCCAGTTATGTAATTATTTTATTTGGGTTCTAATACAAACAGTACTACTTTTTCAAATAATATCCTTAAAGTAATGCAGATATTTTATTGAATTTTTGTTTTACTGTTTTACAAAAAAAGAAAAAGGCCAAAATGGAAGGTGTAATTGCCTTATGTACCAGTTAGTTATTCAGCATGAGAAAAAGCCATTTTAGAGCCACACACTCTTCTCATAGCCCTTCTCTTCCTCGATAATAAGCAGGGCTTGCAAGAGATGCTGGTCCTACAGAAATGACCAAATAAATTCTGACCAAGATAACAATAAAAGCATAGTTTACTCTCAGATACATTTTTATATATTAAAGTGAGGCATTATTTTAATACTTATTTGCTTTGTATAACTTAGGTAATTATAAATTACTTGATTATATGATTTCAGTTTTGAAATCTCATGTAAAGACATTACATAGTAACAAGCTACCCCAAGTTCTTTGTTAATAACAATGCCATTGATTTTACAATGGTTATACTTGTAAGAATCCTAAGGTGTCTTATTTATTTTTTAATGTCTTTATTTTCAATATACTTTAAGTATAAGAAAGTGCATCAACTTTCAGACCATAGTTATAATTTGATGAGTTTCATCAAATATATATAGGGCTATACTTAATTCATCCCAAAAAGTTCTCTTGGGTTGCTTTGCAGTTAATTAGTTCCCATCTCCAACCACATCAGACCCTAAAAATATGCTTTCTGTAGTTTAGCCTTTTCTAAAATATTTTTGTTTCAATTCAGTGTGTAGTCTTTTGTTATAATTGTTTGCACTAACAAATTGCATATTTTTTTTGAGATCTATCTATGTTGTTGCATATATTAATAGTTTATGCCCTCCTAACTATGCGGTATGCTATTGTATAGGTAAACTATAGTTTGTTTGTTTGCTTTAAAAAAATTACTTCTGCATACAAGAACTGGGCTACAGGCCAGAAGTGTAGGGGGTGAGTGAATTCACCAGACAAAGTGGGGCACAGAACAGGCAGATTGACTGAAATGCACTGCTAAGAGGAACAGCGGGCAAAACAGGAGAGGTCTGCTATGCCATGCGGGTCAGCTTCCTGTCCGGGAATCGAACTCCGACAGTGGCTGCAATTGCTTCATAGTGCGGTCCTTAACCCCTGGCACCACCAGGGAGGTCCTATAGTTTGCTTTTCTAATCACTTAGCTGATGGACACTTATTTCTGGTTTGGGACTCTTGTAGCCATAGGTCCAATGAATATTCATATGTAAATCTTTGGTGAATATATTTTTACTGGGTAAATATCTAGAAGTGGAATTACTGAACTGCAGGTAAAGTTTCTCTTTAACTTTCTAAGAAATTGGCAAACTGTTACCCAAGTGACTTTAATTTTATGTGACCATCAATAATGTATGAGTTGTGCTTTCTTTGTATCCTTGCCAATACTTGTCACTGTTAGTGTTTTGAGTTTTAGCATTCTGGTAGCTTTGTAGTGGTAGCTCTGTGGTGTTTATTTTTTGTTATTTTTCTATCATTTAATGATACTGACTTTCCTTTCTTGTGTTTACTTTGAAGTTTATTCTTCTTTTGTAAAGTATCTGTTCAGATATCTTGCCCATTTATTGTTATCAGGTTATTCTCTTCTTATAATTAAGTTGTTAACATTTCTTGTATTTTGAGGGTATAAGTCCTTTATCAGATAGATATTTTACAAATATTTCCTTATAACCATCCCTTTTATTTTCCTTTCAAGAGAAGTTTCTCATTTTAGTGAATCTTTTTAAATTCTTTTTTCTTCTTCTTTTATGAATCCGGCTTTCTGATAATGTGTTTAAGAACTTCTTGGTAACCAAGGATACAAAGATTTTTTTTTCTCCTATATTTTTGTTTCTAAAAGTTTTTTATAGTTTTTGTTTGTTTTTTGTTTTTTTTTTTTTTTGCTTTCAGATCTAAGATCTACACAGTGCCTGACTTCTGTTTTGCATACCTTTTGTTCAGAATACCTTTTATTGCTTCTTGTTGGGGACTTCCAGTTACATTCCAATGCCATCTCTTCATGGAGGTTACAATATGTTAGAAAAATCCTTTTAATTATCTACCTTTTCCTTTCCTCTTACTATTCAGTAGCTTTTCTAAACATATTTCCTTCAGTATCATGGCATTTCTTGTGCCATCATCTCAGAAAAATATATCATGTTCATTTTTTTTCCTGGCAAAATATGTGAAAGTTTACAAGTACATAAGACCTGAAAGAACACCTTTTTATTAAAAAAAAAATTGAATTCCACTAGATCCTAACATGAAAGTTCAAAAAATTCTATTGTGTTAATTTGACAGCACTGGAAGAGTTAGTGGATCCTTTAAGTAAGGGAAGAGCAGAAATTTTTTCCAGATAATATCAAACATATTTTCCAAGTGTGGTTAATTGCCCTATCAAATATATAATCACTTAACAAGTCTATACTAAGCATCAAGTGTTTCTGATCATCCTTATCTGTTTACTTATTCTTTTTTTTTTCATATTTTTTATTAAAATATTTTAAAATTTACATATACTTGCCATTAATTGTAATCCCCATGTATTCCCCATCACCATCTCACCAGTGCACCATCACCTCAGTCCCTCGTGCTCCCATCTTCCCTCAACCCTTCCCCTCCCCTCCCCACCAGGTGTCCCCAGTCTGTCCTTGTCTCCTCATTTTTGGTTTCTTATTCTTTAGTGCCCATCATGCCCTCTTTAGACTTCTTTCTCCTACAAGATTGCTTTTTACCATCACTGTCTAAACACCTATAAATTAAGAACATATTTCTTTTCTAACACTTCATAGCTCTTGCTACATATTATGTTCTCTTTGCTAAACCAATGATCTTATCATCAAAGCTTTCTTTACTATGTCCAATAAAGGACATTCTGTCATTTTCATATATGTTAAAATTTGAAAAATTCCCATGGATATGAATTCTGCTATCTCAGTTGCTATATAATTTAGACCAACTTCTATCCATCAGTGTCATATTTTTTTTAATCATAATATCAACTAAAATGCTTACTCCATTGACTGTCACCCTCTTGAACACTATTGGCATTTTACTAAACTCAAAACAAATGCTTTTGAGTTTTTAATAAATGACGATGCCTTCTTAGAGTTTGGTTTTTATCTTTCTGCCAAATATCCATTGGACAGGAAGACTTCTTTTCATGAATCATCTTCCTAAACCCTCATTAATTCAGCATGAGTCGAATTATTATTGTTGGAAAGAAGTCTGATAAAGCAAATTTTTTTTCCCACTCTGAAGTCTTTATTTTTTTTCTTTCTTCCACCTTTTTTTTAAATATAATTTTTAAAATTTATATATATTTGACATCAGTTGTAATCCCCATGTATTCCCCATCACTGTAACACCAGTGCACCATCACCTCAGTCCCCTGTGCTCCTGTCTGCCCTCCACCCTTTCCCTCTTCCCTCCCCACCAAGTGTCCCCAGTTTGTCCTTGTCATTTCATTTTTGGTTTTTGTTGATAAAGCAAATTTTAAAGGAAAAATTGGATATTATTATTGTTGGAAAGAAGTCTGATAAAGCAAGTTTTAGAGGAAAAAATTGGATGTTAGTATAAAAATAAACTTTTATTCTTCCACAACTACTAGAAAGTGCTTTTAGTATATACAGCTCAATTTTGTTTTAAAGAAAACATTAAATATTTTAAAACATTACTGCTTAGTGTATTCTTTTATACTCTGGAATAAATGTGATAGAGTATCTGAAGGAAACCTTTATAGAATAGTTTGGGTTCCCAATATAGTTTTAGACAATAATTTCCTTGTAAAAATGTCAGCAATTTAATGAGATTTGCATATCTTTGTATGGCTAATTTAATGGGTTATAAAAACATTCAGAAAATAAAATCAATTCCTTATCTGCCTAATGGTTCTTTTGTCTATATTAATAGAATCAGTAACCAAAATAACTACAGAAAGCCTAAACTAGTTAGCTTTAAAAAAAATAATTGGTTCTGGAATTACAACTGGAAAGACCTAGTACATGTACCACTTTTTTTCATTTGCTACCAATAAGATACCTATTCTTAGAGGCCCTGATCAGCCTTGCTTAAAATAAACCAAGCAGTAAAGCAAGCAGAACTTCTACACAGAATGACATCATTGCCTATTTAATAATCAGACCACACACTGGGGTAGTGTGGGATTCCATAATTACTCTGATTGTTTCCATCAGATTGAATTTGAATGATCCTCTCTTCCATTAGTGATGATATTATTAAAATACTCAAAATTGGCCTCCGTTTTCCTTTATTACTGTTAAGTTGATGTTTACTTAGAAGGCAGGTACTCTGGTTTCTGTGTGATATTTACTTCTGTGTCTCACTCCATCTCTGCTAATATTGCTGACATCCCATCTATTCAACATTTTGTTTCCCCTCTGAATCAGTTCTCTATCTGTATCGAGCTTTTGTTCCTGCTTTCCTAGTAATAGGACTAGATTCCCTGCTTTCACTCTTTCCTGCATTTCCTATTTAGTATTATTAACATGTATCTTTTAGGTGGTTTTACTTTTTAGAAATATAGAGCATTTCCTGTTATTCTAATTAATGCTGTTTACTCTGAGTTCTACTTTCTGATGGTAATATTGTCACTTCTGCTTTTGGTTTCTAGCATATAATTCTTTCAGGAGATCTTTCTGTTTGGACTTTTTTAAAAATTGAGGTAACACTAATTTACAATACTGTGTAAATTTCAGGTGTACAGATTCACATCTGTACATGTGATATCTGTATGATACCAGATCTGCCCCAAAGGTCTAGTCTCCATCCACTACCATCGAGTCAATCCTCTCTACCCACTCCCTTACCCTCTGGTAGCCACCATCATGTTGTCAAAAATCTAAGAGCTTGTGTTTGTTTTGTCCATTTGCTTTGATTCTTTATCATTCACTATGAGTCAAATCATAAGTATTTGATTTCTCAGTCTCACTTATTTCAGTTACCGTAATTGTCTCATGACCCATCTTTTATGTTACAGATGGCAAGATTTCATCTTTTTCTAACAAATGCATAGCTCTCCAAAATGCTCCTTTTGGACTTTGGTGGAGGCTTCATTATATATGCTTGATTAATTAATTTATTGTCCTTGGCACTGAACTCAACTCCAACCCTTCTACCCCCCCAGAGTGGGGAAGGTCCCATCACTAATCTGAGGGTTGGTTCCCTGGTAACCTCTATCCTCAGGTATTTTCCAGAAGTTACCTTCATTAACATAGAAAAATACAACTTTATTACTGCTTTTTAAAATTTTTTTTAAATAATTTGTTTATGTAAGTTTTACATCATTGTTCATTTTCTTTTACAATGTTTGCTTTCTTTTCTCAAGTGTAGTGCCCATAGAATTTCCACCACCAATTCACACAAAAAATGCTGTCACCATAGTCCCTTGTGTTCTTCCTGCCCTCATTTTGCTCCTCTCCCTTACCCTCCTCTGCAGTATGTCACTCATTTATAGTTGTCTGTTTATTTTTGTTGTGTTTTATATTATTTTTTCCTTGATCTCTTGTATGTATCCCCTATATTCTTCCTAGAAGTGAAATCATATGATTTTTCCTTCTTCCTTATTTCACTGAGCATAATCCCTTCTAGTTCCATCCATTTTGCTGCAAATAACATTAGTTTATCTTTTTTGATTGCTGAATAATATTCCATTGTGTATATATATCTCATAATCAGGGAAATGCAAATTAAAACCACAATAAGATACCACCTTACACCAGTAAGAATGGCACGTATTAAAAAACAACAAATGTTGGCAAGAATGTGATGAAGAAGGAACTCTCTTATACTGTTGGTAGGAATGCAAACTGGTCCAACCACTATGGAAAGCTGTATGGATTTTCCACAGACTACTAAAAATGGAGCTACCATATGACCCAGCAATCCCATGACTAGGGGTTTACCCAAAGAACACAAAAAGATGAATTCAAAAGAATACCTGCACCCCCATGTTTATTGGAGCACACTATTTATAACTGAAACTTTATCACTCTTTTTTTAAAAAAATATGTATTTATGGATATAAGAATGGGGGTATAGGCCAGAGGTACGGGGGGTGAGAGGAGTTACCAGAAACAGAGTGAGGAGCAGAGCAGGTGGATCTACTGAAATACACTGCTGAGGGGAGCAGCAGGTGAGACAGGAGAGGTCTGCCTCACCATGTGGGTCACCTCTCTGGTCCAGGATTGAACTTGTGCTGCTGTTGGTACAGATAGCTCCATAGTGCTGTGCCTTAACCCCTTGTGCTACCAGGGAGGTCCCAAAACTTTATCACTCTTAACTCTAAGGAAAGTTCAAGGTTTTTTTGGGGAATTGTGCCCAGGAAGAGCAGCTGAATGACCAAATATATTTTATATAGATTAGAATTTCACAGAGGTGTTATCTTATTGTGGCTTTGATTTGCATTTCCCTAATGCTACGTGATGAAGAACATCTTTTCATGTGCCTATTAGCCATCTGTATGTCTTCTTTGGTGAAATGTCTATTTAGATTCTCTGCCCACTTTTAATTGGGTAATTTTCATTGTTATTGAGTTGTATGAGTGAGTAGCTTATATATTTTGAATTTTAACTTGTCAGACATATGATTTGCAAATATCTTCAGCCATTCTGCAGTTTGCCTTTTGTTTTAATGATGGTTTCTTCCATTGTGTAGAAACTTTAGTTTTATGTAGTCACATTTGTTTATTTTTGCTTTTGTTTTCCTTGTCTTGGAGATGAATCCACAAAGTCAGTAAAGCTGGTTACTTTGGCTCTTTCTGTATTCTACTCCTGTTATTTTCTGCTGTGGGCAGGATGATGACTGGCATATTTTCACTTTTGACCTTCTGCCTCTTCCTTCCATCTTAACATGTTGAAATCATCTTGGATTTTGCTTTAGACATAATCATTTCATTCATTTCTTTGTGTCTGCTCTTATTCCACACTTCTCTCTCACACACATATATTTGATAATTTATCACTTAACTAGTGGGTACTAGAAGAATGCAGTATGAATAAGGACATGAATTGGTGTCTGTTTTTGTCATCACTTTGCCTAGAATAGTAACTGGTAAATAGTAAGTGATAAATACTTAATTTTTAAAGGAATTGAATCAATTTATATTATATCTTGAATTTCCACCCCCTCAATTTTAGCTCATTTAATGGAAATAATTATAAACCATCACATTTTCCTGCTTTCTAATATTTCCAAATATTTATTTCACTTGTGATATAAAATTCTCACCTGATAGCAAAATTCCCTCAAAGTACCTTGGGCAATTTTACCCCCATGTAACTAGCTTACATATATCAGGTGCTTCAAATTTATTTTATTTATTTTTCCATTCTGTTGGAAGTGATAGTGCAGAACTTGGGCTAGGTACTGCCCTCTGGAAATATCATTTACTAGAGGCCATGATATCCCAAGAGGCAACTTTAGAAGACATTCCATTCAAATAGCCTATAGTCATGAATGCCAAAAAGCTTGGAAGAGGGAATATTCAGATTTATAGTCAATAAAAAGCAATATGAGAAAACAAGTTTAAAACTAATGATCAGAAACCAAGCCAGGAGAAATTGCTGTGCCAATGAGAAAATATCTACAGTCATATTTTTTTAGGTATGGATAAGAAAGAAACAGATAATAGCTTCTTTTATGAACAGTGATAATTTTTCTTTCCTCTCTTACCCCAACTCTGCCCAACAGCCCATCCTTGCTGTTTAGCTATCATTCTTACTACTATAAATATACTATATCAATTATCTATTACTGTAGAAAAAGAGGAAACCAAAAACAACACCCACCAAATAGTGCCTTATAACAACCACCTTTTTTTTCCACCCAGTCAGTTCATATCTACCGTTTGGGCTGCACTTGGCTAAATGATTTTGTACTATTTTCCCCTGAGCTAACTTATGTGACTTTGGCCATTGGTAGCTTGACCATGGCAAAAAAAAAAAAAAATATATATATATATATAGTTTTCCAGTCAGGCTTCTTTACATGGTATCAGGAGTATTCAGGGAAGAAGAAATAAAAGTTGCAAAGCCTCTTGATGCCAACAGTCAAGAACTTCATAACAAAATGTCTGCCACATTCTGTTTATTGAAGTCACTCACAAGGTTTGTCTAGAGAAAAGGTGTAGAGAAATACAAAATATTGTGAACATATTTCCTTACCAAATCTGTCTCTTAGAAACTACCTCTAACCTACAAACTTTCCATTTCCAGAATTGGTTACTTAAGTGCTCACTTACTTATCACTTCTTGTAAAGCTGTACTCTTGAGGGAAGGAATTAGGTTAACTTTACCTGCAGCACAACAGAGGAGCTGGAATAAGATGGTAAGACTTAATAAAGCGACCCTCCACCAGTGGTGGACTGATTGGTTGATCTGTATACATATATGCATGTATGGATACACTGTTTTGTGTACTTTTAATAGCTATATTCTACAAATATGAGATTGATGTGATAGCACTTTACAAAAATGTACAAAGTGAATGATAAAATGTCTTAGGGTGTTTTCAAAAAATAATAAAGGCTTTTGTTTATATTAAGCAATACTCCTAGAACATTGAAACTCACCTCTGTCAGAAACTTAGTCATGTTCTCTTAATCAGTTCCTAAATCAAATAGCCTGAAAGACTTTCCCCAGATTTCCCCCACTATCACTGTTGTAAATATGTCGGACCTCATAATCTAAAATAAGTGTTAACTTGTGGCTTGTATTTAGTTAATTATTTGTGCCAAAATAATTTCTTAATAAGGTCTACTTAACAAATGTAACTTCTAGTTATTTTGCTTTAAAAATACTTTGACTTATCTAAAAGACCCAACCATTATCTAATATGATCTGAAGTTCAATAAATGACAATTTGGTATTTTGTGGAGTTTAAAAATCCTGTGTCCCAGTTAAGTTTTCACATAGGTCATTATTCTTCATGTAATTTCACCAGGGCACTGTGATAACACCTTTTGCTTTGTCTCCATTGCTGTTTCTTGTTGCTGAACATTGTTAAGCAGTTGTCATGTTTTTCTTCTGAACACTACTGTTAAGAATTCCAGAATTCTTTGGGCATAATAGGCTTAACATTTATGTAAATTATTATTTTGACCACCTTGAATCTCTCAGAAGCTTTTGTATATTAAAATAGTGGCCTGTAAGTTGGTAAAACCAAATTTCATTAAGTAATCAAAAGGACACATATATATATGAAGTTAGTATTTGCTCAGACAAGTAATCTTCATGAATGCAAACTTCAGATTTTATATGAATTGATTATATAAAAAAATCACAAGTACCAACTAATCATAGAAGAACATTTGCTGAGTATTTATAAAATATTTTATCTTGTGGAACAACAAGAAATGAAAAATAACCATATAAGAAATCAAGTCTTAGTATAATATCACAAATACAAAATCTTACCAAACATAATGCAGAATTAAAATTGAATGGCGGTAAAGCAAGCTTTCCTGACTATGGAAAGAAAATATAGAGACAGGAAAGAAATTGAATTTCAGATCTTTGTTTCGAGATAAAAATGAATTATTATGAAGTAGACCTATATTCATAACTTATACTCTCCTATTTGGATTTCATACACTGAAAGCAATCATAAGACTGAAGGAAAATTTATTATAAAGTCACCTGGGATTTCACTTCATAAACACAGAAAACAACATTAGAAATTGAAGTGGGAATAACAAAAATTTCATTTTAAAAGAATGTAAATGGGAGACAGGGAAAGAACTATTGAGAAACATGAAAGAAAGTCATTACTTCTTTTGAATTCCAATAAACATTAAAAAATGTTTTCCATGTATAGGATATCAGTACCATAGTAAAAATTATTACATATTTCTCTTCTGTACATAGGTTATTCAGACTGTTCAACAATACTTTTCTGCGTTAGCATGTAGAGTGAGACTACTTTCCTACCCACCTAAACTAGGTCTTTACGTATCACCAAACCAGAGCCATGTTGGTCTGTCTGGCTAGGAGAATTTGGGGACTGGACATTTAGGGAACATAGACCACCACTGACCTCAGCAGTGTTCAGAGTCAAGGGCAATACTTGCAAAAGAGAGCGTAATCTTACAAAAGAATTAAGCACCTGAAGATCATTCAGTATCTAAATCTGGGTTCATTCTACCATAATTAAAGTGTGTTTGTTCATTAGTAGCTGAACATTTTGCAGACTGTAAAAATTTAAATGATCCTAAAGCTCATTACAACACCTTGTGCATCATAGATTACACAGTAGCTCTGCTTCTTTATGTGCCTTTTTATATCTTAATTCAGTTCCCAGTGTGAGTATGTGTATCAAATCATGAAAGTATAAATGGTAACAAATGATTTTGGAGGGATTATTATTTCCCTTTTTACAGAACAGAAAATAGAATATAAAAAATAATGTATATTTTAGTGTCATCAGTGTATTCTATATTTCTTGGCTAAGCACTGAGTTAGGATTTCTATTTCATGAAACTTAAATGAAAAAGATATCAAGACTCAGGAACAAAATGGCAGAAATCCATCCACTCAGGACTGCAGAATACAACTTTTGTCAAGACAAAATGAACAATATTTCAAAGAAATGAAAAGGACACTTAACATTATTGAATACCAGAAGAACATGGCCTTTAGAGCAAGACAGATTCCATGCTCAGCCATTTTTGTTTTGTATCCTTGAGCAAATTATTTAATCTCTGATCCTCTATCTGCATAATTGAGATATCTACACTTCAAATAGGGGTTAGTAAAGCACCTCATATCTGTCTGACACACGCTCTGTGCTTAGTAATTACTATTCAGACAGGGTTGCAGAGTGTGTTTTCTTTGTCATAATCAAAGTTACTCAAGAGAGAGGATGCCTGCATTGTGATAGTGTGGCTTTGGGGTGATTGAATGTGGGCCACATGGAGTAGCACTCCTGTAACTTACCTTCCCAGCTTTAGTTCCATCCATTAACTGCTGACACTTGTTCTTACGTTGGAAATGTGGACAGCTCTTCACCAGGCCATCTAGCACCACTGTGTGTCTAGATTTATTCAGCCCATTATAGGAAAATAATGCTTTTATCCTAGAGCATATAGGATGTTGGAGTTGCGGGACCATGCTCTGGCTGTCCAGTGGTGGTCCAAGGATCCCTGGTCGATCCATATTACAAATGTCCAAGTTTGTGTCATTTGAGAATCATTTGAGCCAGGGTCATTTCTGTGTGCTGTGATTTTACTGTAACGATCAAAAAACAAGTTCATTTCAAAACATTCTTGAGTTCTTGGTGGCTTGTCATTGTGTATTTTCTATTTGCCATTATAAAACACAACTCTTATCAGGGTAGATGTGCGGCAAAGCAATCATAAGATTGTTTTCCTTTATATAGAAGTACTCAGAAGAGCTGGTACTCTCCTTTCCCAGGACCGGGAAAGTGATAAACAATGCACTGACACAGTTTATTCATGAAAACACTGCTGTGAACTCTGGTCTCCCAATCCTGAGCTTAGAACTCACAACAATGGAAGTGTTTGCATTGTTGTTCCTGAACAATCTGTGAAACATGTAATGTATGGATTAGTATGTATGAAGTTCAGTGTTAACAACAAAAAAATGGGTAATGTGAAAAACATTTTAAACAGTACCTGGCACATAAAAAGCGCTCAACATGTGATAGTTTGTTCCCATGATGGCTATTATCATGATGATATAAAAAATGGGTAATGTGAAAAACATTTTAAACAGTACCTGGCACATAAAAAGCGCTCAACATGTGATAGTTTGTTCCCATGATGGCTATTAATGTTTTTGTCACTTTTTCTGCTCAGAGTAACTTATTGACGCCCAGTGAATTATTTAGTGTGAGGCAAATGGCTTCTGTTTTCAGTGTTCTCAGATGGGAAAAGGTGGCATTTTTTTTAGATCTCCCTTCCAGAAGTCTTTGAGAAGTAGAGGTTTTCGCCATTAATACTGAGTTTAACTTTAGAGATGTGTCCTTGCGTGTTATTTTACTGCAGCCTCACACAGCTGTTGACTTTATTTTCCCGCCATATTTATCCATTTGTGTCTAGTTTATTTCACTGCAGAATATGTTCAGGATTCATCCATGTTCTAGCACATAAGCAAAATTCCTTTTTTTTTTTACATTCCATTGTATGAATATAATACATTCTGTCCATTCATCTGTTGTTGGACATTTTTTTCTTTTTCATAATTTTGAATAATGCTTCCAATAACATTGATGTACAAGTCCAACTCCTTTCAGTACCTTGGAAATATAACTAGGAAGATAATAAAGGTGATTGTTGAATTGTGTTTATATATATTTAACTTTGTGAGGATTGTTAAGCTTTTTAACAGTGTCTGTACATTCTTTTTAAATTATTATTAAATATTTTTATAGAGTTAATGTGCATTCAGTTTTGAATTACCACTGGGATTTGGTATGCTTCTATCAATTAAAGATTTTAAACACCATCAGCATTTTTTACATTGTCCTGTCCTTTCCTCTGGGTTCCTCTTGACCAGAGTCTATTTATTAAAAGATTTAACAGAAGGTCAATATTTATTTGTAGCCACAGATAGTCTGTCCAGATTTGCTATCTCATTTTAATAGTGAGTCATACAGGTAATAGCAGAAAATAATGTCTGAGAGAGATTTAAATCTGACTATATAAATTGAGTATCCATTTCCTAAAACTTCGAACTATCCAGATTAGTAATTAAATGTAAAGAAAGTTCACCTTCAATATTTCAGGTAAGCTTAGGACTAAAGCAAAGATATCTCTATATACTTGGTCCTGATGATGTTGTTTTCAGTAGCCATATTTAGTATGAGTTCCCTGTCTTCCATTATCTAGGAACTTGATTTCTAGACTAAATAAAAGAATATGTGGGGGCCCTCCCTGGTGGCGCAGTATGAAGCAAACAGCAGGCATGAGTTCGATCCCTGCTGCCAGCCAGGGAGGGGACCCACATGGCTCAGGCAGACCTCTCCTGCTGTGCCCGCTGCTCCCCTCAGCAGTGTATTTCAGTCCATCTGCCCGTCCTGCCCCCTGCTCTGTCTGGTGGACTCTCTCACCTCCCCGCACATCTGGCCTGTACCCCAGCTCTCGTATGCATAAATAAATAAATCTTTAAAAAAAAAAGAAGAATATGTGGAGTTTGTACTTGTGCATGTGTAGCTAGAATTCTTATAGGGAACTTGCCCAAAAAAGAAGATTGACAGAGCCATAATAAGTGAGCACTTCTGTATGTGCTGAGCATTTACCCCCACTTTTAAGTTGAAGCATATGACTTATCGTAGCTCCATAACAGGCTCTAAACCACCTATATCAGGCAACAACTCAGTTATTTTGTGTCCCAGTTCATGGGCAGCAGCGTCATTAGAGAAAAATCACTAAAATCTTCCAGAATGCAGTTCTGTAGAGCATTTCTCCAAGATAAATAGATTCAGTGTTTTGAGGCACTCAAGCCTCCAGTGGTGATCTTTCTCAGTTATTGAAAGGAAGGTAAACTTATTTAGAATAAATACACTAGTGTTAACCCTAAATAAAGTTTTAGTTATATCTGCTTTCGGTGGACATTCCCACCTAATGTCCTATCACACCTTTACATAAGCATGCAGTGCACAGTGACTTTTCACAGAAGAGCCCACTTCATACCTGAACAGACTGTCCTCCTTAGCTAATTCCCTAATTCTATTCTGTTTTCCCTTTCCCTGTCTTTGTTCTCACTGTAAAACCTGTCTGCTCTATCATCTGATCCTTGCAGGACTTCATGTGATGTCTATTTAATAACATGTTCAAATAATTTACACCATGCAAGTGGTAGTTGGTGCCCGTTTCCCCATAGATTTGCATTTTGGCAATGACTTTAAGTAAATTAATAGATTCAGATACTGAGGAGTCTGTGTGTCCTGCCATACAGCAGGGAGAGATTTCCTAACAGTGAATCATTTTGCCCTTTCCATATATACCCACAAAAAGTGGACCACCTTGGAGTGTAAAGGCATAAATTCTATTCTAACCTCATTCCACATCTGGTCTCCTACTGCATTACAAGAAGTAGTACTTTTTTCCCAAACTTTCAGAATCTGTAACACTGAGCAATTTTTCCAAGGAAAAGAAAAAGTACAGTTTAATGTTTCTGATGTTCAGTTTTTTAGCTGGGGCTTTCTTTGCCCCACCCCACCCCCTTTTTTTAAAAAATAAAAGATACAACAAAGGGCACAACTCACCATAGGAGAGGGTTTGAAATATGAGAAAGGAGATTGCAAAGACGATAAAGGAGATGTGAATATATGACAAATGGAAAAGTAGGAGTGAATCAGGGTGTACTTGAAAATGAAAACTGTTGGGAGTTTTCATATTTATACATGTGTTTTATTCAAAGGAAAGATAATGTAGATTATGAAGTAGAAATTAGCAACCTGTAATTTGCTGATGAATTTGGATGATCAGCTCTTCTTTGGCTAACCTCTGAGCCATCACATCAGCTACAAAGTATCTTTGGTATTGACCAGTATAAAGTGGTCCCCACATTGCAAGCTCTGTGCCAAACACTCCAACCTGCTTCTTTGTTGCTCTAGAAGAGTTTACAGTTCACATTCAAATTATCATATGTAAAAATTTTGCAACAAGATACAAACAATCCTATTTTCTAATAGCACTCATGGATATTGTTTTAAAGCAGTTTGTGACATTTGACTGCTTCAGGAAACATTTTTTTCATGAACATTTATTATATAGTCTCTTTTTTGATGAAGAATTTGAAATGTCATTTCCTTTCTTAGAGTTAGCCAATTTTGACTCTTCTGTTATTTAAAATTCAAAAGTTGTAGTCATTGGCCATCTACTAAATTGCGCATGGTTTGCTGACATTCTGAAAGAGAATTACTGGCTGTGTTGAGAGGCGTTAGAGCAGGTGGCTAAAACTGCAAACCTTGGGACTAGTTCTGGGCTTCAGTCTAGTTGCATCATCTATATAAATGAGCTCTAAATATACTGATTAGAAGACTTAAGTGACTTAATATAAAGAAGTACTTTAAAATAGCGTTGGTCACGATAACAATTATATGTTGTTGATCCAATCGAAAACCTTTTTTATTCATATGAAGAGAAACTTGTCAGATAGTTTGTTTTTTATAATTAGAAGAGGACAAGCCAGTAATTCTCCAAAATATGGTTTCTGAAGTTAAAATTCAAGTTTTGCTCTGATAAATATTTATTTTATATCTGCATGTGCCTCACATGTATGCTTACTATTTTCCAAATAGGGTATTATGTATATTTTATTTAATTTCCACAATGGCCTTATGAGATACTCTTATTATCCTCATTTTATAGATGAGAAAACTGAGACTAAGTATATTTCTAAAGGTCCAAAAGCTAGTAAATGATAGAATTTAAAAACTTAGTGATTTTAAAACCATGATCTATAGTACCCCCAAATATGCTTACAGCTATTTGTAATATCTATATACTTTATATAGTCATAAGATGTAAGTCTGCTCTTATCAGAACTGGAACAAGGTAAATTAAGTTGGCTTTATGGTATTCTTTATTCTGTAGGATGTTAGTTTTACATCATGTTTTTATCTTTTTTGTTTTTTTCAGAGTAAAGAAACCTCAGAAACTTAGTTTCCTCCTCCTAAGTATTGATAGTTACCTGTGACTGAATTATCCAGACCCAGTCAGAATAGCTTTTATACAAATATATATATATACACATAGGCAAGAAGCTAGTGTATATATATATTTCTCTAGCTTCTTGCCTATGTGTGGGATAAAGCTTAATTATGTGGACTCATAGATTTCAGTAAATACTGAAAGATGTCAGATAAAACAACATGACAAAGGAAACCACTGGCCTGGCCTCCTGGTTGTCCCTGGTTTACCATGCTATTTGCTCTGAGAGGCGACATTGCCACAACCATGATCCCCGCTGTTATGCTTTCCAGATATCAAAGAAAATATACTCCTCTCCATTGCCCGCTGGCGTCGGATTTCCTGTAATTTCTTTCTGGTTTTTTTTTTTTATCCTTAATTAGCCTGTTCCATGTTATGTATGACTTGTAAGACACCTCTGGTACACACTCAAAAGTTTGACTTTGAATCTTCAAATGAGATTACTCAGCAGACATAAGTGGAACATTTCCAAATCCTTTTGGCAGTCAACAGCATTTGCTGTTTTATTCCTCTGCATGAGGTAAGATCCAGCCATCACTGATACCTCTTGTAAAGGACAACGCCTGCCTATTAATTTCTCATCTCTGAATTCCTATAGGATGTGCAGTCTTAACACACTGGCAGCTCGCAGTGGCTTGTTCTGCAGCAGTTTTATGTGTGGCGAGTCAGAGAGCTCTAATGTCACCTTGAGTTTCAGACTTAGAAAATTGGGCAATAGTGAGCTGTGTGAAGAAAGGAACAGAGTGGAAAGAAGGAGGAAAGATAGAAGGGTCTGTGTATGCCTTATCTCCCAAGTGACAGTGTCAGTTTCTCAGTTCAGAGATCATATCTGTTGTTCCTATCTCCTTTAGAACTTATTAGAATACTAATTAGAAGTTGTTTAGTTAGTATGCTTATTGGCTGAAAGATTAAGGTATTATTTTAATTTATAGATTATGTTAAAAAAGATACCATTTAACATTTTTATTTCAACTTAGTATAACTCAGAGAAAGTAGACTGTTCTATAAATGTGATTGAAATGTTCTTTATATTGCATTGAAGTTATCACTAAATTAGCTTTAGGTTGGCCCCTCATAGAATTATAATCCTCTTTTCAGAGGGCAAAACTCTAAGCTGGTGGTGCCTTGAGGATAGTTAAAACAGAAATGTACGTAGTTGTAAAACAGAGTTGTTATGCCGAGGACAATCCTAACTGAAATCCTGTAAAAGCTACAATGCTGCAGTGAATAAGAGCACATCTGACAATAATACTGCGATTTGGTGCTAACAGGAGTCAGTGGCCCACAAACTAAGATTAGGAACTGCACGCTAAGTGGTGGTGGTGCCATAGTAATTCTGTCAAAAATCATTTGACCATACATTTATGGTTGATTTCTGACCTGCATTTTGTTTTATTAAGCTGGAATGTCTTTTATTACTCCTAACTATTAATAACAATGAATTTTTTATTATTAAGTTAAAGATTTTTTATTTTTCTTGCTGAACAGTTGATAGGGTTTTTTAAATTTATTTTAATTTTTAGGCTTGTATTTTTGTTCTTCCATATGTGCACATGGTCCACTCACCTTCCAGAGTACCCAGATCAATGCCCATCTGACTCCCTCCCCTATCTATGATAACCATTAGTCTTTCATTAAGATTAATTGCTACATATTGCCTGTGTATTTATATTCCACAGATAAGTGACATCATCTGATATCTTTTACTTATTTTACTTAATATAATCACCTTGAAGTCCCTACATTTTGCCACTACATATCTTTTTCATGACTGTATAATATTCCATTGGGTATATATTCCACATTTTCTTTATCCGTTTGTATGTTGTTGCAAGGCACTTAGATTGGTTCCATGACTTGGTGATTATGGACAGCACTGCTATATACACAAGAGTTGTATACAGGAGATAAATCTTTCATATTGGAGCTTTCAAAGAATAAATATATAATGGAGGTATTGCTGTATTATATGGAATTTTCCATAGGGGCTTCACCAACTTGCATTCCTGCAAACAGGGTTTGTTGATTCCATTTTTATTTTTAGTATGGGCCATTATCACAGCAATGAAAGGTTATCTCATCATGGTTTTGATTTGCACTTGCTGTATAATAAGTGATGTTGAACAGTTTTTCATATGTCTGTAGGCCATTTTACTGTCTTCACTACAAATGTCCTTTGCCAAATTTTTGATTGAGCTTTGTTGTTGTTACATTGTCTAAAAACTTAGTATGGGGCCTCCTTGGTAACACAGTGGGTTGAGTGCCTCACTGAAGAATCCATAGCATAATAGCGAGAGTTTGATACCTGGCCCTCAGCAGTGTATTTCAGTGAATCTGCCTGTTCTACCCCCTCCTCTATCTCTGGTGAATCCTCTCACCTCCTGCAACTCTGGCCTGTACCCCAGCTCCTGTATGCAAAAATAAATAAATCTTTAAAAATAAATTTAAAAATACTTAGTAAATTTTGAAGATTAGCCCCTTGTCAGATGTTTGATGTGCAAATATTTTTTCCCATTCTGTAGGTTGCCTTTTTGTTTTTGTGATTGTTCCTTCTGAGGTACAAAAGCTTTTAGTTTAATGAGTCCCAAGTGTTTAGTTTTGCTTTTGTTTCTTTTGTTGGGGTTAAGTCCCCACATAAACTGTTGTAGTAGATGTGTGGTATGTCCCCTATATTTTCTTTCAGGTACTTTATGGTTTCAGTTCATATATCCAGATATTTAATCCATCATTTTGATTTAATTTTTATGGCATTAAATATAGATCTTGTTTCTTTTTTTTTTTTTTTGCAAGGGTAGTTATGCATTTACCCCAACACTATTTATTGAAGAGACTATGTTTTCTCCATTATATATCCATAACTCCTCTGTCAAAGATTAACTGTCAACATTTGTGATTTTACCTCTGGGATTTCTATTTGTTCTGTTGATTTCAGTTTCTGGTTTTGGTCATGTTGTGGGTGGAGTCTAGAGCTAGTTTTGAATAAAAGTGGTATATGCTGACCATGTCATGATTTCAAGGGAGCACGATTATGTCTCTCACATTAAGTTTGATGTTAGTGGTTGAAATTTTTATTGATACATTTTTTCAGGTTGAGGTAGTTGATGAATACTTCTACATTGTTGATTATTTTATCACTAATGGAGATTGACTATTGTTAAACACTTTTTCTGCACCAATTGAAATAACCATTTGTTTTTTTCCTACAATCTGTTAACACTACTGAATCACATCGATTTTTTTCAATTACTAGGGTCCATTAATAGAATAATTTATGATGTAATATCATCTAATTGTTGGCTTTGGTTTACTAATATTTTGTTAAGAATATTTGGTTCTGTCTCATGCAAGTATTTTTCTATTTCTTTGACAGGTTTTTTTGTTAGGTTTTACATCATAGTTCTGCTGATTTCATATGCTTTGGGCAGTAATTCACCTTGAGTTTTTGAAAATATTTGCATAATGTTGCTTTCATTTCTTCCTTGAATATTTGATATAACTTATTTACAAAACTATTTGGTTGAAATTTACTTTTGGGAATGATTTATGATGCCAATTTAACTTTTTATATTAGAAATATAGCTACTCATATGTTGTGTCAAGTTTAGTAAATTATATTTTCAAGAGAATGTCCATTTTATCTAACTATCAAATTTATTGGCATTAGAATTTTCATAATTTGTGGTTATTACTCTTTCTGTAGAACTAGTGTTAATAACTCCTTTTCATTCTTGATGCTGATATCTTAAATATTTGACACTTTGGCCACATGATATTTTAATATTTTTTAGCATTCCCTTTCATTTATCTCTTGATATTTAAGCTATATTTCTTCACATTATTTTGATTGCTCTAGATTTTGCAACACATATACCTAATCTTCCATAAGTCATGTAAAGTTAATACCGTATCACTTCATATGAAATATAGTAATACTCAAACTTTATATTGTTGTAGTTATGTGTGTAACATTTATATACATTGAAAACCTGACCAGATAGTACTATAATATTTGTTTTCAATATTTAGTCAGATTTATAAAAATATAAAAGGAAAAAATAATATTTTGAATTATCCAGATGTTTCCCATTCCATTATTCTTCCTTCTAGCATGATGTTTCAGATATCCCTGTAATATCACTTCTCTTCAGCCTGAAATACTTCTCATTCATTTGGGTTATACTAGGTTTGCAGTCATGAATTTCTCTTGGTTTTCCTTCTTCTACCAGGTCTTAATTTTGTCTTCATTCCTATAGATTTTTTTTTTTCTAGCTATAGGATTCTGGGTTGACAAACATATCTGCTAGAATTTTGATTGGAGGTATCTTAAAACTTTAGATGTTAAGAATTGCCATCTTAATAAATGAAAATCTTATTTCACGATTTTTCCCCCACCCCATCATTTGAGGAACTTGTGATTATTTGAATCATTGTTCTCTAAATATGTGTCAATTTCTGTACTGCTTTTAAGACATTTTCTTTCATTAGGTGTTAACAGTTTATGATGTATTTAAGTGGTTTTTCCTTTGATTTTTATCCTTGTTGATGTTCACAAAGATTCTCCCATCTGTGGGTTTATTTCTTTCATCTACATTTGAGAACTTTTCAATCAATATTTCTTCAAACAGTTTTTCTGCCGCAGTCTCATATTTCTCAACTTCTGGAACACCAATAACATGTATTTTTGATATTGTGATACTATTCTACAGAATCCTGAAAATCTATTTACATTTTTCTCTTTTCCTTTCTTTACGTTTTACAAACTGAATGTTATTTTTTTTATTGGTTTATCTTCATGTTTGCTTTCTCTTCTGTTATCACCAATCTGTTTTCACCTATCCAGTGATTCTTCTTTGAGATTCTTTAACTACTTTTTCCTATGGTTCCTTTTTATGCTTTTGTTTTTACTAAGGTGATCTGCATTTTTGTTTATTTCAAATGTTTTTTTCCTTTACTTGTGGAGTACAGCTATAATAGTTGTTTTATATCTGATTATATGATGCCGACATTTATTGATTTACTTTCCCTTCAGATTTTATCACAGTTGTCTTATATCTAACAGTTTTAAATTGTGCCTTTAATATTGTGAAAATGTTGTATTGTGTAGACACCAAATTCCTATTCTTCTGAGTATTATGGTTTTTGTTTTAACAGGCAGTCAACTCAGGGAGATTCAGAACATAAAATTCAGTCTCACGTTTGTGGGCTGTGAATCAATTTACAATTGACTTCTCAAAATCTGTGGTTGGGTCTGTCCTGTGACAGGGATAACTTTGAGGTTTAGGCAGTGGTTTAAAGGGTTTCAGTTCTCAAATTGAGTTTGGATGGCTCTGTGCTCAGGCAGAGGCTTGTGAGGGTTCAATCTCAGAACCAGATGATCCTCTTAACTAGCTCATTTCCTACTTTGATTTTCCCTGCAATCATTGGCTCACAATGACCTCTTTTCTTGTTTTTGTTTTTGTTTTTTTTTTCCTGGGCAAAAAGATGTGATTTTATTGACATTGCAGAGACTAATGCTGCCTTCTTATATTCTATAATTGGAGCCCACATTCAGGGAAAAGCTGCAGGAGAGAAGACTGTAAAATAAGGAACTCATTTTCATGCAATTGCTTTCGCAAATTATTACTGTCCTCTGGAATACACCTGTCTTTCTTAGAAGAATCTTCAAGGAATTATTTCATCTAGAGATTTTAGTTATAATCATTAGGAAACATGAATTATGGGTTTCATTGTCATGCCAGAAAGGAACCTCAGAAGATAGATTTTAAAGACAAGTTGTCTGGATCTAGAACTTAAACAGTATGGTCTATGGCTTGTTCTCTTTAAAAAATATGCTTTTAGATTGTGAAATATAATTGAGATAGAGCAAATATCTGAGCAAATATTTCCAGAACCACTAAAAAAATCAACAGTTCACTTTTATTTATTAAAAAATTTTAATTTTAATAACTTTCAGGAGGTATTAAGTAATGTTTTTATCTTCATTCTAATAGAGGAACATAGCACATAAATGAGATGTGTCATAAATCTAAGGGAAAAAATGCATATAGTCTAGTTATTGATCAAATAATGAACAAGTACATGTACCTTCCTGGATCTTGCTTTGGACATAATGATGAAATATAACAATTATAGAAAGGAAATAGTCTAGTGAAAAATTCACAAGTCTTACGATACAGTCCAGAGTTTCCAATTGCCAGCCTCTTTTCTTTTGCAACCATGACATACTATTAAAGCTGCTTTGAAAAATTATATATGCTGTTCCAGGGCCTCTTATAGTAATAGTAGTAGTATTACATAAAGAGTAGAAATAATAAAACTGATGATAATAACTGTAGTTTATTTAAAACTTATTTTGAGCCATATATTATATGCTAGCTCTTTATAATCATTAGCTTATTTAACCCTGCTGGGTTGTATATTTAGATGAGTAAATTGAAGTTCAATGTGCCAAGCCATACAAACAATACATGGCAGAGCTGGGATTTACTCTGACTAGATATTCCATAAATAGAACTCACAAATCATGAGCCAATATGATAATTCTTACAGATTAAGGTAAATAGGTAATGTCATGATCACTCATTTTGTCTAGCAGAAAACTAGGTTCTCTGCCTCTTCCTGTGGGCATTTGCACTACATTGTAAGGACTAGGAAATGAGTCAGAGATTTAATTCTAACCTTGGGCTTTTTCTAAGGTTCTCCACTGTAAATCTTGTCTAATGAATAAAGACAATCTTTGCAAGTTAATGAGGTAAAAATTTCACATTCCTTATAATACCCAAGTTCCCTCCTGGAATATAAAAATATTATTTCTCTGATAGCAGTTTTGCTCAGCAATATCAAGGTTATTTTTTAACACCCTTAGGCAATATCAGCATCAGTTATAACAACTGTTGTTATAAATGAGTTGTTGGAGATACTTCCTATGTTGTAAGACCTTCATATAAATTAGGCTATAACTTTTTGTAAATTCTGAGTCATTTTTGATGTGTAGAGATGCATTTGAAAGATTAGTTTATGAAACCATTTTAGTTGAAAGAGAAACTAGTTGTTGATTATTCTTCAGTAGAAAAGTATTAAGAAGGTAAAAGCAAAATATTGACGAACTTCAGAAGGGATCACTCCTAGGACAAAGTAGGTAGAATGTATATAGGTAGGTAGATCAGTAGGTATATGTGTTTGTGTATATACAAATGTATATATTTATTCAGCAAGTGTTTATTGATCACCTATTATGTGCCAAGTACTGTTCTGGAGAATGGGAATATAGCTATGAAAAGCACACATGAATCTCAGCCCCTCTGCTTTCATAAGGACTTCACATCTGCGGTTATCACCTTTCCCTACTTATTTAATCTTAACCCTTTTTATAATATCATTACCATATGCATATGAATATATCCATAATACCCATGTGCGTGGGTATGAATATGTGTGTAATAACCCTTATATTAGGAACAGAAAATTCTTTGACCTGAAACTTGCTGTAGTTATCGCTTCATTTCTCTATTCCCCTTTTATAGTAAATTTACTCAAAAGAATATCTAAACTCCCTATCACCACTTTTTTCTTTTTTGGACATACTTCAGTTATATTTTTGTGTTCACCACTTCACTGACATTGCTGTTATCAATGTCTCATTAAATTCTATGTTGCTAAATTCCAATGACCAGTTCATAGGCTCATCTTTGTCGTCTCAGTAATAGTTGACACATTTGATTGCTATTCCTCCTTAAAAACTTTCCTCATTTCACTTTCAGTACACCAGCCTCTTCCTTATTTTCCCTCTGGTCTTATAGATGCTCCTTCTTAGCCTCCTTCCTTCCATCATTCTCTAAATGATAAAGTACTCTAAGTTAATCTTTGAACAACTTCTTTTTTCTCTCTACAAAACTTTCTAGATGAAATCATTCTATAATCCTATCACTTCAAATATCATCTGAAAACTCACAACTTTTGGACCTGTCTTCCAGTCTCCAAACTAATATGCACACCTGTGCATTCAATATCTCTACTTCATGTTTCATAGACATCTCAAAGTCAGCATGTTTGTAAAAAAAAGAAAAAGCAGTCCAAAACATGTATGGAAGCCATACTCCTCAGAGTTCTAGACCCATTATTTCTTGCTGCTCTGTTGATGCAGTGTTTTTTCTTTGGTTAGTGAGGGAGTGGAAAGAAATGCTGTGCCACTTCCCCTTTATTTTAAAGAAACTCCCCAGAAATTTTAGATAAATCTCCTGTTTACCTCTCACTGGGCACATAGATTATAGTCTCTCCTAGCTACAAGAGTGTGAGGCAGTTTTTATCTGAATGACAATATATTCCACTAAAATTAAGGTTCTTTTACTTAAAAAAAGAGAGGGAGAAGGAAGAGAAAATGGGACAAAGGGAACAACTAATTGCAAAAAGCTTACAGTAGAAATTAGCTTGCTGTTTTTAGAGGACTTGTCCTGCACTTGGAGACAGAACTTCAATGGGGTTACAATATAATAAAATATGGAGAGAGTGGAACAAGATGGCAGAGAAGGCAGGGCCCAGTCAATGTGCAGAGAGAGCATCACTAGCCTCCCTGCTCAGCCTTCGGGAATTTGTAGGGCTACATAGCCAAAGGCTACTCAGTAGCTACGAACCACATGGAGCTATTTAAATTTATCAGAAGTAAATAAAGTGAAGATTTTAATTTCTTCATCATTTAGCCACATGGAAGTGTTCAAGTGCCCATGTGAGACTGATGGTCACCTGTGGACAGTGCAGCATAGCTAGAAAACACTGAGATCACAGAAGACTGTTGCACACTACTGCTCTAGGAAAACCAATCACAGAACAAATAATGCCATGTTTGCTTAGCCTCTCCTCTGTGATTTTCTCTTTCAACCCTAGCATCAGTGTTTTTTTATTTAAATGGAAATAGATGTGACACCTAGAAAATTAGCCTGTGAACTGTTCCATATGCAAATGTTTTTGTATAAGATTTTTACCTCTGACAGCAAAGATGGGAACAGACTGGTGAATCCCAGGCATTCCTAACCTCATTATAAATACTTTGGAAACATAAAACTGAAAGTGTGTAGTGATAAATGTGAAAGAGGCTTTTGGTTTGTTTTTAATAGGTGTTTTCTATGTTTTATTATTACCTAGGGATCTTGCTGCAAGAAACTGCCTGGTAGGTGAAAATAATGTTCTGAAAATCAGTGATTTTGGAATGTCTCGTCAAGAAGATGGTGGAGTGTATTCATCTTCTGGCTTAAAGCAGATTCCTATTAAATGGACAGCACCGGAAGCTCTTAATTATGGTAAGAAGAGACTCTTTCTCTTTTTGGTGGTAAAAATGGGCTCTATCAGCACAAAATATTCACAAAATTATAGGGGTACAACATAGCCCAAATTAGAATGATTTGAGGAGCAACAAAGATGTTGTATAAAGGCACATATTTGGCAATAAACATGAGCACAGACTTAATTCATCAACCTTAATTTGGTCAGATGCCTAGATGTATAGTTGCTATATTAAAAGATGGATACACATATGAACATGTTCAAATATGACTGCACAGCTGAAAATTTTTTTCTTTGATCAAAATAAATGTTTTAGAGTCAAATCACGTGTAGAGTAAAAATGTTGTTATGATTCATCACCATTTCTTGGAACATCTTATAATTGATTCAATAACTTCAGCTAATATTCATTTCCTAAAATATTAAGTTAATCAATTTTTCTGTCACTCATTCCAATATTCAACATGACTTTCTAGGATCTCAGTCTCTGGAACATGTATAATCTTTGTAGGAAAAGAAAGATGGGACTTACATTTTAAAATTTTAGGGATTTTTTTCCCTTGAATTTTCATGTGTCATTGTAATTGGAAGTAAATACAGCTTGCATAATCTGGTTGGAAAGAAATGGGCCATAACAAGATGGGTAACAAGTCAATAATTTGAACCTAAAAAAAAAGATTGTTCTCTAAGTAAAATTAGAAATCATATTTTCATCAAGAGAAGCAGCATATAAACTATGGATTGGTGTATTGGTATTGTATGTTATGACTCAAAATGAATCATAAAATGATTACTTACTTAAAATGAAAAAATTACCTCCTCAAGAAAAATAAGACATTTATAACTGCTTATAATTTAATTAATTATAACTGCTTATAATTTAATGCCTATATGAAATACAAAGCTTTCTTTAAATTAAGGTAAGTTCATGGGACATAAGATTATTTTATATATTTTCATAATTGTATTTTATTGAAATAACATTGATATATAAGGCCATCTATGGATCAGAGGTGTAGGTTCACACCTTTTCAGATGTATGTCACCATACTTCACCTGCCACCAAGGAAACCATAATCCTTCTCTATAGTCTCCTGCTCTCCAATCCCCTGCATGCCATCTCTGTTAACCTGAAAGCTACAGTCACATCTCTAGCATTGTTATGGTTTGGTCTTATCTGATCAGTTTTTTTCTTTCTCTGTATTTCAATTATGAGTAAATTCCTCAAGTATTGTTCTTACTTCTGACTTATTTCACTGAACATAATTCCCTTCAATATCCACAACCAATCTACGTTGTCTCAAATGACCAAATTTTATCTTTTTTATAGCCAAGTAGTATTACATTTTGTATATGTACCACATCTTCTTAATCCACTCATCTCTCCCTGTGAACCTAGGTTGTTTCCATACCTTGGCTAAAAAAGCTGCAATGAACATGAGTGCATATGACGCCAGTGTGGGCTTGAACCCCACTATAGGTTCTTGTCCCATGAAACTGTTAAAAAGGAATTCACAGACATTTTAGATAAGCAGAGATAGACAAATTTAAAATTTATTTAAAGGAAGAAAGTAAGTACTCCCATATATGCTGTACTTGAGAGGGACAAGGCCCATGTTGTAGGCCCATGTTTAGGGTTATTTAAACCTTTTTTTCTCTATTCTAAAATCTTATCATCCTACTTTGTGGTTGGCTTTCTCCTAGTGACTGTACTTTTCCAGGTAGATGTGCCCACCTTCCCAGCTCCTATCTTAGAGTTTACCTCCCTGTCCAAGATCTTACTCTCTCAAGTTTTACTATCTTTGTTTAGTTCTCCTGGACTTTCTGACCTCATCTCTGGAGCATGTTAGCATTTCTTAGAATTTACTGTCTTTATCTCAGAAACCTCTTTAACTCTCCCAAAGTACCTGTCTGTACTGTCCCTGAAGCTGCCTAATTAACCGAAACTTGCCCTGGGACTCACATAGATCCCTTAATTTAGTGGTTTTGCATTCTTTGAGTAGATACCTAGAAATAGGATTACTAGATCATATGGTAAAATCTATTCTTATTTTGAGAAATCTCCATATTATTTCCATAGGGCCTGGACCAGTCTAAATTCATACAAAAGAGTATGAGGTTCCTGTTGTTTGTCATTTTGATATGGGCCATTTTTCATTGTCTTTGATTTGAATTTCCCTGATGATAGAGATAATGAACACTTTTTTTAACTTTCTTATATCATTGTTCATTTTTGTACAGCATTTGGGTTCTCTTCTCAGGTATAGACCCTGTAATTCTCCCACCACCATAGCACACGTGACTCATTACCACAGTCCCTTTGCTCTTCCCGCCCCCGTTTTGACTCCTCTCTCTTCCCATTCCCTGCTGTATGTCTCTGATCTATGGTCAGCTTACAAGTTTTGTCTTTTTTTTTTAACCTTTTGTCCAATTTCTCTATATTCTATCTATAGGTCAGGCCATCTGATATTTACATCTGATATTTATCTCTTTCCTTCTGATTTATTTCACTTAATAAAATCCCTTTCAGCTCCCTCCATGTTGCCACAACTGGCATAGATGTATCTTTTTGATCACTGAGTTGTATTCCATTGTGTACATATACAACTTTTTGATCAGTTCATCTATTTTGGGCATTTAGATTGTTTCCATATCTTGGTTATTATAAATAGTGCTGCAGTGAACATAGGAGTGGAGGTTTCCTTTTGAATTAGTGTTTTGGTATTCTTTGGGTAGACTCCTAGGAGTAGAATCACTGGATCATATGGTAGATCCATTTTTAATGTTCTGAGGACCTTCCACACAGCTTTCCGTAGTGGCTGAACTAGTGTACATTCCCACCAGCCATGTAAGAGTATTCCTTTTGCTCCACATCCTTGCCAGCACTTTTATTTCTAATTTTTTTTTTAAATGTGCCTTTCTTACTGGTGTGAGGTGGTGTCTCATGTGGTTTTGATTTACAATTCCCTGACAATTAGTGATGTTGAACATTTTTTCATATACCTGTTGGCCATTTACATTTCTTCTTTGGAGAATTATCTTTTTAGTTCTTCTACCTAGCTTTTGATTGGGTTGTTTGCTTTGTGGAGCTATATGAGCTTTCTGTGGATCTCTGATATCAGTCTCTTATTGTTTGGATGGTATGTAAATATTTCTCCCTTTCAGTAGGGTATCTCTTCATTTTAGTGTCTTTTGCTGTGCAGAAGGCTTTTAGTGTGATGTAGTCCCAACTGTTTATCTTCTCTTTCATTTCCCTTGCTTCTGGAGATGAGTCCTACATGCTATTTCTGATGTTTATGTCATGTTTTTACTGGATTATTTGTTCTCATTTTGTTGGTTTGTATGAGGGTTTTTTTGGAACTTGGATATTAGCACCTTGTTGGATGTATGATGTGAAGACTTTTCTCCCATTCAGTAGTGTGTGTTTTCATTTTAATGATAGTTTCTTTTGCTGTGCAGAAGCTTGTAAGTTTAATGTGGTACACTTTATTTTTGCTTTTTGTTCTCTTATTGCTATTGTTAAGTCCCAAGACATCTGTGAAAACAATATTATGGAGTTTTCTCCTATACGTTTTATAGTTTCTGGTCTTATACACAAATCTACGATAGATTGAGTTAATTTTTGTGTAGTGTGAGATAGTGATCTAGTTTCATTCTTATATCAATATACAACTGTCCACTTTGCCCAACAATTATTGAAGTCATTCCTTTCTCAGTCATAGTCTTTATACCTTTGTCATAAATTAACTCTTCATATAAGTATTTTTCTGTGTATACTACCATGCCATATTCAAATAGTGATAGTTTCACTTCTTTGCCAATTTTTTTTGCTTTTATCCTTGCATCAATGGTTTATTGTTTGACCTAGGACTTCCAATTTTACCTTGAATAACAGTGGTGAAAGTGGACAGCATTGTACCTACATATGTATGTACTTATACGTACATACTTTCAGTTTCTCACCATTGCATATTGACACTAGCTGTGGTTTGTCATATGTGGCCTTTATTATTTCTGGTGTATTTATTCTATGCCCATTATCTTAATGGTTTGTATACTTCCAGCACTGCAGAAGGAATAGCTGAGACAAGGTAGAACAGCAATAGCCATGTGGATGACCATAGTGTTAACTGGGCACACATACAGCCACTAACACACAGTGCTGTATCTGAGCCACATGCAAATTATTCCAAGTGTGAGGCTGGATTTCTGATAGTTCCTTCCCACGAAGAGGTTCATGCTTCTTAGATCATTATCCCTGGAAGAAAGGAGGTAGAGAGGTGAAGACATCCTAAACACAGAATTCAACGTACTGCAGAATAAAGCAAGAGATAGTTAACCAGTGTCACTTTTTAAACCAAGATTGAGTATTAAAGCTCTCAACTCCTTTCTCCACCTCATAATGGGATAAACTAAGACGAGGATAAACAAAAATAAATCAGCATCCAAACCACATACACATAAATAATATACATGCCTAAGAATCAAGGAACATCTCAACACAAAATGAAGAAAGACAGAAGTTCCAGGACAAGTATAAAGGAGATAGAAATAGACTGTTTGGCAACAACTTCAAAAAACAATATAAAAAATGATAAATGAGATCCTGGAAGGCAGACAGGAAGATGCATGATCTTAGAAAGGAAATCCGGAACAAAGCAAGTCCTTCACTTAAAGAGATTAAATATATGAGGTCACAAAAAAATTCTAAATGAAATGCAGACAAACTTAGTACTTTAAACAGAATCAAAACGGCAGAAGATTTTTAGCCATGAAAGACTTAAATACATAAATAACACATTTAAAAGAATAGAGAGCACCAAGACAATGGAAGAATGAGGAAACTAAGTAAAATATCAGATTCAATTAGAAAAGGAAACCTATGAGTGATTGAACTCTAAATGGATGAAAAAGAAATGACTAAAAAGCATATTCAAAAAAATAATAAGTGAGAACTTAACCAAATCTACAGAATGAATTTCATATGGAAATCCTGCAAAGAGATCTACACCCAGTAACATCACCATCAGACTATCAAAATAAAAAACAAAAAATTTTACAGGAAGCAAGGGGGAAAAAGTAATAACCTATAAAGGCTCCCAAATTTGGATTTCCACAAATTTCAGTCCAGACACTCTCCAAGCAAAAGAAAATATTTGCAAGCCTAAAAGGCAAAACAGTCAGCCATGAATTCTCTATGCTGCAAAAGTATCGACTATGAAGGGGTAATAAAGGTTTGCTTATAGAAGCAGAAGCTAATGGAGTTTGCCGCCACCACCAGACCCATTCAAATAATACTAAAAGTAGTTTTTCCACAAAATAAACTGAAGCACAAACTCCTTAACAAAAAAACAAGAACAATGTAATATTCTTACTCATGGTACTGGTGTTATGAGTCAACAACAAAATATAAAGGGGGAGAAAGAAATGGGTATAGCCAGTATAGTCAAATGTAAGAGCAGATAGCAGTTCATAAAGGAACCAAAACAGGAATTCAAGTAAAACTAACAACTAACAAAAATCTAGAATACACACCTGCAGACTAAGAGCAAAGAAAGTGATAAAAATACTAAGAAAAGACATCCAGAAAGAGTAGTGAGAAACAAAGGCAAAAAAAAAACAACAGAAACTTAAAACAATCAGAAACCAAAACCAAAATGACTGGAAATAAGCAGTTCATATCAATAAATCACCCTAAGTGTGAATGGTCTGAATTCACCAATAAAAAGACAGAGGTTAACAATGTGGGTGAGAAAATTCCAGCCACCAATACTTTGTATACAAGAGACCCATTTGAACCTGAAAAATAAAAACTAACTAAAAATGACAGACTGAAATAGGTCATACATGCTACTAACTAAAGGAGTAATAAGGAACTGATGTTCTTATATTTAATAACCAAGACTTTCAAATGAAAGAAGTAATCAGGAACAAAGACATACACCATATAATTCTCAAACAACTCACCAAGAAGATAAAACTCATTAGTTTTTTATGCTCCAAATGTGGGAGAACCTAGTAATAGATGGCAACTATTAACAGACCTAAAACAATATATCAACAAAAATACTATTGTTGACAGTGATTTCAGTAAACCCCCAACAGAAAGAAACAATCATCCAAACAGAAATTTTAACAAAGAAATAAAGGTCTTAAATGAAGTATTAGATTAGATGTATTTACTGTACATTTGTAGTTTTCCATCCTAAAAGCAATGACTACACTATCTTCTCTAGTGCACAAGGAACATTTTCAAGAATAGGTCATATACTAGGACATAAAACAAGTCTCAGAAGACATACAAAAATAGAAATTATATCAAACATTTTCAAAGGCTACAATGCTGTAAAAATGGAAATTAACCATAAAATGAATCCTTCGTCAAACTAAAATATGTAAAGACTAAACAGAATGCTACTGAACAACCATTGTCAATAAAGAAATCAAAGAGAAAGCAAAACAAAGATTTAAAAAAAATTAAATAATGAAAATGCAGAGAAAAGCTATTAGACCTGTGGGATACCTTAAAAGCAGTACTGGGCCTCCCTGGCGGTGCAGGGGTTAACTGTCAGCACTATGAAGCTATCAGCAACCACTGCAGACAAGTGTGATCTCTGGCCAGGGAGCTAACCTACTTGGTACAGCAGATCTTTCCTGCTTTGCCCGCTGTTCCCCTCAGCAGTGTATTTCAGTCAGACAGTCCTGCTCCATACTTTGTCTCTGGTGAATCTTCTCATCTTCCCCACACACACATCTCTGGCCTACACCCCAGCTCTTGTGTGCATAAATAAATAAAATAAATCTTTCAAAAATAATAAAGTAGTAACTACTCAGAATATTCATAGCAATAAAAGACCAAACTTTAAAAAAAAAAAAAGAAAAATCCCAATTTAACTATCTAACTGCAATTAAAAGTAGAACAATACATTTACTCACAAATTAGAAGGCAAGAAATAATAAAAATTAGAGCAGAAATAAATGAAATAAAAAACAAAAGGACAGTCCAGAAGACCAGTGAAACAAAGAGTTGGTTTTTTGAAAAAATAAAAAATTGACAAGCCATTATCTATCTATGTTATAAAGAAAAACCAAACTAATAGAATCTGAGATAAAAGAGGTGAAATTACAATAGATACTGCAGAAATACACAGGAAGGATCTTAAGATCCTATTATAAAAGTCTCCAAACAATTTGGACAACCCAAAAGAAATGAACTCAGACTCATTTAAGCTCCCAAAATTGAACCAGACTGTAATAGACTGCTGTCCAATCCCAGTTACAAATGCTGAAATTGAAAGTAATAAAAAACCTTCCCAAGAACAAAAGTCAAGGACCAGATGCCATCACCAGTGAATTATACCAAAGTTATGAAGAAAATCTAATACCTCTCTTACACATTCTCTTCAAAGAAATTGGAAAGAAAGCTTACCAATACATTCTATTAGACCAACATTACCCTGATCGCAAAACAGTACAGAAAAAAAAACAAACTATAGACCTAGACCCATATCTCTGATGAATGTGCATGCAAAAATTCTCAACAAAATCCTACTAAACAGAATACAGCAACGTATCAAGAGAATCGTCAACCATAATCAAATAGTCTTCACCCCAGAAATGCAAGGCTGGTACAATATATGTAAATCAATCAGTGCCACCCAGCATATCAACAAAAAGTGTAATAGTCACGATTGTTTCATTGAATGCCAAAAAAGCATTTGACAAGATCCAACATCCATTTACGTTAAAAACCCTTTAAAAATAGGCATAAATAGAACTTAAATATTATAAAATCCATATATGGCAAAGTGATAGCCAATGGTGAAAAGCTGAAACCTTTTCCACAAATATCAGCAACAAGACAGGGATGCCCACTATCACCACTATCATTCAATATAGACTTAGAAGGCCTACCTGAAACAATTAGGCAAAAAAATAAAAAGACGTAAAAGGAATGCAAATATGTCACTTTTTGTAGATGACTTGCTAATATACTTAGAGAAAGCAAAAGATTCTATTATTTTTAAAATAAGAGACAAATACAGTAAGATGGCAAGATACAAAATTGATACACAAAAATCAGTGGCATTTCTATATGTGAACAATGTACCAGAAGGGGAAATAAGGAATATAGTTCCATTTACAATTATACCAAAAAGAATGAAATACATTCCCAAGTAAAGCCTAATGAAGGAGGTAAATGTTTTATATAATGAAAATGGTAAAACTCTATTAAAGCAAATAAAAGACATGAAGAAGTGGAAAGATACCCCGTGCTTCTGGGTAGGAAGAATTAACATCCTTGAATGGCTATGTTTCTCAAAGCAATTTTCATATTTAAATGCAATACCTATCAAAATACCAATGACTATTTTTTAAAGGAGATAGAACAATTAACAAATTTATATGGAACCACAAAAGGTCCTGAATAACTAAAACATCGAGAGAAAAGAAGAAAAATCAAGGCATCACACTTCCTGACTTCAAACAATATTATATTGCCACAGTAATTAAACTAGTAACTGGAACTGGAACAAAACCAGAAATTCAGACCAATGGAACAAAATTGAAAGTCTAGAGATAAATCCACATAAATGTAAATAGCTAATTTTTAACAAAGGAAGTATGACCATACAAACAGTAAAGGTAGTCTTGTTTAATAAATATGCTGGAAAACATGGATAGGCACATGCAAAAAAAAAAAATAGTAAAGCAAAACCCCTATATAACACCGTACATGAAAATTCACTCCAAATGGATTAAAGAGTAGGACATAAGATTGAAACTATAAAAGTACTTGAATATAAAGTACACACTACAAGATGTCTACCACAAAGATATATTTGGGCATACAACCCCAGTAGCAAGGGAAATGAAAACAAAAATAAACAAGAGGAACTATACTGAACTTAGAAGTGTTACACCTGAAAAGAAACCATTATAAAAACAAAAAGACAACCTACAGAATGGGAAAAAAAACGTGTGTACCATGTATCCAAAAAAAACTTGCGTACCATGCATCCAATAAGGGGTTAATGGCCAAAATTTATAAAGTGCTCACATAACCTAAGGACAAGAAAACAAATGACCCAATTTTACAAAATGGGCAATGACTTGTCAATAGACACTTCTAAAGGAGACACTCAGATGGCCTATGGACATAAGAAAAAATGTTCAACATCACTTATTATAAGAGAAATGCAAATTGAAACCACACTGAAGTACCACCTCACTCCTGTGAGAATGGCCATTATAGGAAAAAATGGAATTAACAATTGTTGGCGAGGTGTGATGAAAAAGGAACTCTCGTCCGCTGTTGGTAGGAACACAAGCCTGTATAGCTCCTGGGGAAAACAGTATGGTGCTGTCTCAAGAACCTAAATATGAAAATCCCATTTGACCCAGCAATACCACTATTCATACCTTCTACTATAAAGAATTAGTCTTAACTTATAAGTATTGAATTATTTTCATGAAAAGTATGGTTACTGTATAAAAAACATGAACAGATTTGATGTGCAGACAAGAAAACTAATATCCCCAAAAACAGCATAGTGAATAACTGTAACCACTGTCTGCAAAGAAGGAAACATATTCTCATAGCTGGAGTGAGAAGTAAGTACGTTTCAAACTGACTTCAGGGCTGTGACTTTAGGGCAGTTACAATGCAGGCACACTCTAGTCTTTTTTTTTTTTTTTTAGTAACTAGAAAGGGCCATCCTACTTAAAGTAACAAGACATTTTTGGACAAGGAATGTTTATAAATTCTGGAGTAGCAGAGTTAAACCAGGAAGCTACAGAAGGATAGAAGATGAAATGATTTAAAAAACCTTTAATACCACTGCAAATAGGATTTAGTTATGATATGAAATGTTTATACACATATATATGCATATATATGTAATAAAATAAAGCCAAATATGTTGGGAAAATCTTGTAAATTCTTACCCTCTTAGAGATTGAAGAAACTTTTCTGCTTCTTGTCGACTTCATGTCCATCTCCACATGATATCCAGGAGATAACTTGTTGATTTTAATCTCTTTGCTTATCTAGATGACTACAAAAGAACAAATCCTAATTGCATAGCTCATATAGCTCAATAAAACAGGTAAACCAAGATATTTTGACAAAACAAGGCACCAGTAACAAGAACTTGTTTCTGTCAGCTGGTTTTATTAATTTCAATTCTGTTCTAAACACACAAAAATATGTTGTCCATAAATGAAACTATCAGTGGAGAAAATGAGACTTTTAAGCATAGAATATCTGTAAACAAAGATGAGTAAAAAAGTTGAAGAAATTTTCCTGGTTATAAAATAATTTTATTGGTTATAAAATGCAAGCAAAAGACAAAAATCTCAGAAATCTAACTTATTTTCTCTCCTGGACATTTACATGTTCAAATTCATATCTTCTTTTACTTAATGTAAACCCATACATCTCACTGAAATACTACAAGGAAGGTAATCTTTTGTGTTTGTTCTTGGTGGGGAGGAATGATTTGGAAGCTAGTTTTGTTAATCTAGCAGCCTGAAGACTGTTTTAATCAGTGTTATTACTGATGCTAGAAAGTAAAACTAGCAAAGAGAATAAGATATTAGAGCACCTTTGTGAGTTTCAATATGTTAATATGTTACTGACATAGACTTTATATTGCCAGAAATGGTCAGCTACTTACATGGTTTTTGTTTTGCTTGCCTGCAGGGAGATACAGTTCTGAGAGTGACGTGTGGAGCTTTGGCATCCTCCTCTGGGAGACCTTCAGCTTAGGAGTCTGCCCATACCCTGGAATGACAAATCAACAAGCACGGGAGCAAGTAGAAAGAGGTGAGCCAAAGGCAGGAGCAAGTGGTGTTCACATCGAGCCACAGAGGCAGTACCATGGCTGTGGCTGTGGATTCTTGGGGGAAAGGGAGAAAGCACATACTGTGAGAAAGGTGTTGGTAAATCTTCTGTTGAACCCCATGGATGGTAAGACTTATATAAACAAATACAATATAAACAAATTTTTAAAAGATCACAACATTTGAAAAATTGAGTTCTAAAGGCTTTTCTTCCACTCCCCCAGCTTGGCATCACATCTTTGTGCTGGTCACTATCTTCAAGATAAATAGGTTGAGGAACATTGCACTATTTTTCATTCTAAAACAAGTAATCACCATTAATACTACTGCTAATGGCCTTCAGGAGGAAATTCTTGAGATTTTATAACACTGCTGAATAAATCCTGTGGTGTTCCCAGCTCAGGGTCAGGGATAAATAGGTATTGAGACATATTACTATGTAATGATTTTGTCCACAGCTTTCAACAGAAGCAATGTTTTTGACCCAGTTCAGTGCCCTAGCCTTTGGCCCCTCCAGAATGGCATATTTATATAATTGGGCATAGAAGGTTGACTTTCTAGCTTCCAATTTACCTTCTACCCCTCACAGACTTCTGTCTCCCTTCCTGAGGCAAACACATAGGCATATACACACTGGCCAGCACAAAGCTTGTGCGCCACAAGACAACTTTAGCTTCAGTCTTCCTGTATTATAAGGGAGCAAAACTCCTCTAATTTTTATTTCACTATTAAATAAATTCCTCATCCTTGCTTTATCTTCAAAAACCTGAAATATAGGGGTTTTTCAAGCCTCTGCTCAGAGTATTAAAAGCAAATTCTAAAAGTAAATACTTTAAGCAACTAAAATATGCATTTGTGTGTGCTACATCTTACATCAGACTTTTGGTAAATGTACAAACAGTCTTTAAACTAGAAGGCAATTCTTGGGCTCTGTGATACTGAATTCTGCACCTCTTGTAGAAAACAGTTTGTCCTGATGATTTTTTTTTCTATTATACCTGCAACATAAGGCAACTAAAATTTTTACACTACATAATGCCCTGTGTGAACACTTTTATGTTATCTCCATTCTAAATTCTCTGTTCTTCTTCAGGATATCGAATGTCAGCCCCTCAGAACTGTCCAGAGGATATTTTTAAAATTATGATGAAATGTTGGGATTATAAACCTGAACAACGCCCCAAGTTTGCTGACCTTCAGAGAGAGCTGGCTGTCATCAAGAGGAAACTCACATAGTGACGGAGCAGCACCCTCCTCAGCCTCGAGTCTATCCTCTAGCAGAGTGACATTGTTCTCATTAACAATGAGTTTATACCACATCACCTCCAACAATCTTCTAAGGTTATTTTTTTATTAACTTTTTAAAAATATGTGCCACTTAAAAAAAAAGGCATTGGAGAAATAGACAGTCATACCAGAGGCTTTATGAGCTCACCACAGCAATCCTGCCATTTCAGTCCATTATAAATATAAAAGCACAGGCTGTAACCATGGGGGTTTACAGATCGTTTTCACACCAGGACCACTGACATTGCTCAAAGTTTTCTACTTCAGCACAGTCATGGGCTGTTCTCCTGTGCCACAGCTCCCCCCACCCAGTTGGTGCTGTAAACTGCGCTGGTAATGCCATGTTCGCAGGACACATTCCAGCCAATGTTGTTTTTCTGCTCTGCCAAGCAAGGCAAGATTATATTTGTAAATGTCATTTTATATGGAGACATATTTGGACCTCCTAGAGTTGTTCTTTTCTCTCTTGCCCACCCCCCAAAAAAATTGCCGTTTTAGAGTCATCATGATCCTGTGTTGTTAGTAAGGTTGTCATTTATGTTCCATCAGAAAATACGTGGAAAGTTTTAACTAGCACACTATTATAGTTGAAGCAGCAGCTTTTAGAGCGCTGTGATGGGGAGAAGTGAGATTGAATGGAGAGCGTGGGGGTTGTCTAGGAAAGAATAGCTAAAGCAGTGATCCAAGAGGAGGAAAATATATGCCTTCTCACCAGATATGCCTTTAAAAACACACTTTTGCTCTGAATTTACACACAAAAAAAAGTTCTCAGAAATGTTTTAAGGAGTTCATGGATAAGAGCCTTCATAACGGCGACAAAAAAAATTGAAAGAAACTATAACACAGAAATAACAGCATACTTTTGGGTAAGGACATTGTCCTCAGAGGAAGTATCCCAGAATCCAATACACCCCCTTAAAAAAATTGTTATTTTAGATTCATGATGAACCTGTGTTGTTAGTAAGATTGTCATTAGTTAGTAAGGTTGTCCCTCATCTGTACCATTTTCGTAATTGTTAGAATCTCATGACCCTAGTTCAGAGATATATCCATGTGTGCATACACCTGTGCACGTGCACCTGGACACACATGCTACCATGAAGTAGGGCAGGCACAAGTGACACATAAGTCAGATGAATATTATTAAGAGAAAATAGATAGGGCCAACCTTCCTGTTTCCACTTGTTCCTCTCAGTTCCCCTTATATTTATTTCCAAGCTACTTGGAAATTCTTATTAGCTGACAGGTGGGTGAGCACCGTTCTGGGGATGTTTCATATGAATACTATGTGACCAGAGTTATAACTAGGACTCCATTAAGCTAAATCTTAGCTACATCCAGGGAACTTTCCCCATATTCTGTATGTAGTTGGCTCTCAGGATAAATGTGTGCATAGGAGATGGTCACACTCAGGTAAATGTGGCAGATTTGATAAGTGTTCAGGCCTATGTCCAGATAGCACCTTAGTGATTAGTCTGCAGTCATAGGAAGAACTTATGGGATAGAAAGTCCCCTTGCCCTGCCCTCTCCAGCTATTTGCTACCTATGAATAACAGTGCACCGAACTCACACTCCATACTTTTCAGAGGATAAAGGATAATAATGAAGTAGAAAAGGGCGTCTGTATGCCATTTTAATCTCCTTGAAAGTTTTGTACACAATGAATGATTTCTACATCCAGAACAAATTGAAAACATTATAAATTTGCCCTCAAAAATATATTGCAATGTACAAAGAAGCTTTTCTTAATCAATATGGTTTTCCCTTTTGTCGAATATTAAAAATAAATGTAAACTACTTTTGATGGTATTTACTGTGGTAAATCAAAGCACAGACCCATGACTTATGTTTAAGTGTCATGGTCTTCAGGCCCCTGCCAGTCTCCAAAAGGAAGAATCAGAGGAATGTAAATTGCCCCTTTGTAAGTATTACTGAGTGAATGTCTCCATAATATTCTTTGTTTAAAGAAAACATCACTTCCATCACTTAGTAGTTTTAATGCTAAGCTCTCAGTAAGGAATGGCTTGGGCTTTAATTTTGTGGAAAAAAAAACTGAAGCTTAATCTTTGTATTGTCATGAAAAAAATGAACATGGCATTGATATTTCACTCATACAGGCTGATAAAATTGCAATTCACATCAGAACCCTGTGCTTAAGTTGAAGAAACTTTTCAAAACATCATGACATCTACAGCATTTAAATTCTGTTTCATTCTTTGTCCCAAGGCAGGCAGTGGTACAGTTCAGGATTAATAGCTCATTGGGAGTCTTGCAAGATCATATCAATTGTATAGAACATTAACTTTAATATAGGCACATGCATTAAGAAAAACTTATGCAAACCATTTTTTTACTGTTAATTTTGTGCTGCTGAAAGCATAATTTATTCGTCCCCTCTGTCACTGATAATTATTGGAATTATGTACTTTGGGAGGCTAATCCATACCCAAAAGCACACATATGAATACTGTTCTGAATTTGCAAGTTGATGTAGGGAAAGAAGGTTTCATAAATGTGCAAAATCCTATTATTTATTTTAAAAATCAGTTGTAACCAAAATTACCACTGATCTCAATATAATTCTGCCAGGTCACAAATTTTGGGGTTGACAAATTTTCCAAGAATTGCATATAACACTCCTGTACGGTTCCTGTCATAACTTAAATTTATGAACAAGGTAGAGAGCAAGTAAAAATTTATCTAAATTTCTTATGAACAGTCTGTCACCTGCATTTTTGTATTATCTTGAGTCACCAAAGATCTTTTATGGGAAATATTTAAATAGTTCATTTTTCAAGGAAGGAAATATTTTAGAGTCAAATTAACATTTATCAACAACATTTGAACCTAAAATTAATTTTGTATTCCATGTAATTTAAGCTTCCTTCCCAGAACCAATGTATTCTTTCTCTTCCAAAAAAATAGTAATAAAGTATTAATAGGTTTTATTTAAACTTTCTAGAGGCTTATATTTCAGCCCATCCTGCCACTTGGTCTCCAGTGAAAGGTATCACATAATCATTTTTCTTTTATTTCCTAAACAATGTAGGCAATAAAGTTCATAAACACATTTTTATTGAAATATTTTGCACTCAGATCAGTATAGACATGAGCTTCATTTTATTGTATTAGCTGCTATTCAGTGCACATTTCACAATTGTTTTTCATGTAGGGTTTTTTTTTTTAGGTTTAGTCATTGGAATAGTTTTAATTTCCTTTAAACCATAGTATGGGCTTTTTTTTTTTTTGGTCTATGCTATAGTCATATTTCAGTTTTGCCATATATTTTTGTATAAAGTTTGATTACTACCACTAAAATAACTGGTTTCACAATATTGATGTAAGTGAATGTCAAGAAGATTGTGTTTTAATTATGATATATAGACCACACACTGAGTTTGTAGTCAAGAGATCAACATAAGAATTAGAATGCAACACTACATGTCCAAGTGGTCTATTGGCATCATTCTGAGTTTCCCAGTCACTCCACCTAAAATTCATTTAAGAATACCTGAAAACCACGCTTAGTATACTCTGTATACTCTTTTGTGGTTATGTATCCCTGAGCTGAGGTTAATTGATATTGACTGAAAGGGGTTATTTGCCTCAGCCCTTTTCTGTTACACAAACTCCCTTGATCACAGCATCTGTATTTTAGATGTTTCCTATCAACAGAATTCATTGCTCCTGAGCACTGTTCTGAATCACATAGACTCCCTCTGTATTTAAATCAGAGCCCTCACACAAAACAGTGAATAACACAAAAGAAGAAACGAAAAACCACACAATTGAAAAAGACACATTTTCTTTGTGTATTAATATTTTGATTAAAGGGAAACAAGTATTTCATATGAAAACATGTATATTACATTTCCATCATACCATTAAGTTAGTGTATATGTCTACCATTAAAGTGTTACCTCCCTTATTACTGATATTCTCGTACATATCAGAATTTATTAAATATTTTTTCTGTTGTAATTAGTTTCATACCAAGTCTGAATACTATATAATTTGAAAAATACAGAAATGTTAATTTCTTATTTGAAAGTTAAGATTTCACGTGCCAAAAGTGGCCTGAGGGAGATACTCGTGTATTGTCTTAGAGTACCATAAAATTCTCCTTTAAAAAATAATGCTAGAATACAGAAAGTGCATAAACTATATTTTAGTCAGAATTCAACTTAATGAAATACTTATTGCCCCTTAATCATCCTACTGCCTCAGTGAGTCAAGGATTAAATTCTGAACTGTTAAGTTGTAGGCATTAAGACTCATTTAGCAGCCTAATTAAGGACTGAGATTCATGGGTAGTAGAAAAATTTGGCTATACTAAATTCCCAGTCCCTTTAAACTACACAGAAGTAATAATCAGAAACTTCAGCTTATCAGTTTATACAGTACCGAGACAAGTATCTACCAAGGCAAAGAAGAAAGAACCTGATAATTCTAAAGTAGGATTACGCCACACCACTACAGAGAGGTTGGAGTAAAGACTTGGACTGTGTCACTGTAAAAACCTAAGATGAACAGTCCCACCAGGGTACAGCCTTTTATTTAGAAAATGTAAAAGATATTGGAGCCAAAAGAAGCAAAAATTGCAAACTAGCACCTCACCCTTGCATTAGGAATAGCTTTCTGTCCCTAGCTCAGAGGCTATAATGGCCCCAGCCACACTCACACACATTGCCTACCAACTGACGGGTTTGGTTATATGTGTTTAGACTTTTAAGAGACTACTCAATCTCTTCACACTTTCACTAGTAATATGTAATATTTCTTGAGCTGAGAGCTCTGATTAACCATACTTTATTAGAAGTGTTGATTGTAATGAGAATTAACCAGGCTAGTCTCCTAAATGACAGCATACGTAACAGCACTGTTTCATCTTGACTAATGTTTACTAATTGTTAACAGTAATTTCTAGATACTACTTACCTCCAGAAGGATCTTACTGTGATGAGCTCTACTCCATGGAAACATGGAATTCAGCAGGGAAGTAGGAAAATACTAAGTAAATAGTCATGATCCTTGTCTTTGAACTTTTTTAACATGAGGGAAAGGAATCAGGAACATTCTAAAAGTACAATGCAGCGTGACCAAGGTGAGCCATAGAAGGCAGAGAAAGACATTCAGTGAGGAAGATTAGAGGGAATGAAGGGCAGTAACTGGTGTCAATTGCAAAGACCTGCAAGGGCTAACCTTCCAGCAAAAATTCAGCATCAAAAAGGGAAAGCTAATTTGCAAAAGGGGGGTTTGAGGGGCTCCCTTCTGCATGTTATTAAATACTGCATACTTCTCAAGTGTCTGTAACACTTCTAAAAGGTTGAATTAGATATTGATCTGATATTCTTGTCCCCCTGTAATCTCAAGAGGTAGCTACTGCTGGATGAAAATCACGCTTGCTTTGTTTTTCTCTAAGGCTGAGATGTGACTGGTTCAGCCCATTCTTTATGCAGTAGGAAGCTGAGTAAAGGTATGCACATGTCTGGAGCAGTCAGAATTGGAGGAAAATTGCCAGGAAAGCTCCTACTTTGTATTTTATTAAAGAAAAAATATTGTGCAGGTGTCTATGCTTGCAACATGAAGGCAGTTTAGCATCCCCCCTTGCCAGCAAAGCCCCCAAACAACAATATTTAGAACTCATTCTAAAAAAGATTCAAATCTTGAATTTCTATACTGTCTTCTTAAACAGTGCCACTGAGTCAGCAAAGTAGTCTATTAAGTAATAAAGTATTCTAAGTGAGGACCCTGGTAGCAGAAATTTTTAATACATTTAGGATGGGTTTTTCCTCATTTATTCAGGCAACATTTCTTGAACATCTGCCATACCAGGTGCAAGGAACCTTGCTGGGTGCTGGTTTTTCTGTTTTTGTGTGATTTCTGGCTAATATTTCCTCTCCTCAACTCAGTTTATTGATTTACTAAAATAGAAAAGCTTATCATCAGCTTTTATTGGATATTGTCATAACTGGCTTAGACCAAAGAGTTTCTCCTCAGCTGCTCTGAAAGCACCTGCCTTTAGGGGTCAGCTGCACACCAACTAGGTCAGACGCCTCAGAGCAGATGCAGCTTAGAATACAAAGAAGTCCCACTTGCAGTCCTTGTGATGGAGAAAGGACAATTACTGTCATGACTAACACATCTGACCTATCATAAAGGCTCTTGGGACATTTTCCAAGGACTAAATGATCACTCTGAGTACTTCTGGCTAGAAAAGCAGCCTGTTGACATGGCCAAGTCAGCTCATTAGGCAACCTACTTCCAAAAAAATGTTGGAAACTAACAATTGTTACTTTAAGCTCATAGACATAGTCTATTCTTCTACTCCACTCTTCATGGCCAATGTTTTTTTATCTCCACATTTCTCCTGTCAGTAAAAATCTAAAAATATTTCAGTTGTGCAATATTAAAGAGTTTTTCCATGGCTTCAGAAAAGAAGTTAGCAAATATGAAGCCTTAACTTAGAAAAAAGTCAATCTACCCAGTTCAAGACTCAACAGCGCCATTGTGTTAAAACATCAGCTCTATATACTCTACAGTTTCCCCCAAGCAAGTCCCAAAAAGTCAAGTATCATACCTTTCTCCTATGCTAATAAGATCTTTCACATATTGACCATATTCTAGATGCTATCCAAAGCAGATTACAAAACAACATACTAAAATGCCAGATGTCAACAATCAAAGCAGACAGTAGAATCACAACTTAAGTCAGTCTTCAGTTAAAACACCCTTTCAACAACTACAAATTTTTAGCCAATTTATTGGGTCACAGGAGATAATACCTTACACTGAAAGTCAAAAGGAAATGTTAGTATTCTAAACAACACTGAATACGTGTAAGAAGGTCATAAAAAAAAATTCTAATTCCCACATTAGCACAGCAGAAATCCGAAAATTAAAAGTGAAATTGTCTATAAGTTCAAACTCTCATTTTCTTCACATACCTCTTGTCAGATTATACAACCATAGCATCTTTGGGGGAGTTTCCTGAACAATCTATGAAGCAAAAAACTAAATCCCCTCCCCCCTCTATGAAGACTCAATATCTAAGTACCCCAGATAGGGACTGAGATAGAATCTGGAATCAGTTATTAATGAGACCCTCATTTGGTTAGCTAAGCAATCCACATTACTGTTAATTTTTAAATACAGAAAGCCCCCCAAAATAGCAGACAACTTATTTTATAGGGATATTCCTTTTAAAAATAATTTAACTTGGTAGAAATAAAGGTGCTGCCTGTTCTTAATACCAGACTGTTGTAAGCAAATGCAGAGGGCATAGTGCCCAAAGTCATACTTAACATGACTGAGAATGTGTTCTCCTACTCTAAAGTCCAGTTTTTTGATGCAGACTGGCGATGCTTTTGAGGCCCATGCTCTGCCTTTCTGAACTGCTTTTATTCAGCTGCATGCCTAAGAGCAATCCCAACAGGAATGAACTTATTGGCCATAATTCCTCTTTGGATGCTAGGCCTTTCACAATTACAATATTCATAAAATATACATGTTTTAATGGATTTTGCTGTTTTAGCTTTAGTATCAAAGAGATTGGTTTCACAAGTTCACATGATTTCCCCATAACAAGCATATATTAGAGTCCTATGAGTCTCAATCCAATTCCACATATAAATTCTGAACATCAAATCAAAATCAAACATAAAGGGGAATTGGAAGGATGAGGTCTTGGTTTTTACAAATTCATGAACAAAGTGACCAAAGACATGAAACTTCCTCTCTCTTGTACGATTCACTTTCCATATGAAATGTCAGATACCAGTACCTGAGACATAAATAACCCAGCTCCCAACATGGGCCACTGGCCAGGCACACACTTTTCATGGGCCATCCTTTTCCTTTATATATCATTGAGATTTTTCACTGAAACAGCCTTATTAGATATCTATAGATTTAATGTTTCATTTATGTTTAAATGTATTAAATCAGATGACCTACTTAAGCAACTAGAGTACAATAGGAGGTGGTGGTGTAAATTCTGCTGATTTTATATGCTAGTTTTCTTTGTATGTGTGTTTCCTTGGTCTGGTGAGCACCTGAAAAGATTGGAACTTTCAGAAATCATAGCCATATATCACATAGGATTAGAAAAAGCCAGATAAATGGAGGAGAATAAACGAAGTTGTCAAAGTTCCAAGAACGGCCCTGACTTGTCCAGGGATCCTGAACATTGTAAACGAAGACAAAGGTACAAATGATGCCCCATCCATTTGACTATGGGCAGCCCACTGGCCTAAGGCACAGCAGTTTTCCTGGCACAGACACAAAGCAAATGGTTGTAGGAATGTGATTGGGTTTTTCCTCTGGATAAAAGATGAGTCTGGATGCTGAGGTGGGACTGGTGCTGGCCTTCAACTCTTCACAGCATAGATGTTCTATTTGTAAGCATCCTTTGGAGCAAAGAACTCCTGTGGTTTGTGACATTTCCTTTTAGTGCCAATGAATAGTCCATTTAAGGTCAGGTTAAAGCACCTTTAATCTTTTTTGTTGTCATTTAAAATAATATATTTGTGAAGTGGATGAAAGAAACACTGGAAATTGGGTGCTTCTTATAAAAAGATCAAGTGTAAAAACCTACAAATAAGGCCTTTGGTGATTTTATCTGTCTTTGTAAACAAGTCTAAAAATGAATGAGCACTAAATATATAAAGCAATTAGTTGTCTTTTACCATTTATAACTCAGATATGTATTTAACACTTATTTATTTGTTAGTGTTTACAATCATAAGAAATACACTTTGAACTTTGGCTAACATTTTAGGATATTTTTAAAATTGTTTTATACTTTTTAAAAACATAACTTCATGCTTTTGTAAATTTAAGACCATTTTTGAATAGCAACTTTTTATTTTCCAGTAGATCAATTATTACTCAGAGGTCTGCAGAAGTTTTTTTTTTACTGCATTCTTATAATAAATGTAAAATATTTATAGCAAAATGTGCCTTGTCTTGTTTAATCTTTCCATCATGTTTATATTTCTCTTTTTGTGTAAATATAAGTAGAAGAAAGGAGAGATTTCCATGGTAACTGACCTCCCAGGGAGGTAATAGTGTATGAAAAATTATTAGCTTTCAGTTTCTCTGTAATTAAACTATGAGTTCTGATGATAATGGGTGTGTGTTGCTTATAGTCCAATCACTGCTTCCTCTGTTTAGAAATCAAGATTGAAATGTAGTTCAAGTCACCTTTTTTGGGTGGATTAGATATTTGCCAAGGGTTGGTTTGTTTTGCTATTGTTTTATAAAAGTAATTGTTTAAACAAAACAAACTGAATTAGGAGAGCAAAGTGACTAAGAGTGATGTTTGGGGAAAACAGCTGAAAGCCCAGTAGGTACCTTCACCTGGCTCTTGTAAGGGCCTGAACTAATCACAGAACCGAGACACGGCCTCAGTCAGCAAATCTACAACATGATTCTGAAACAGCATTCTGTTATTTGCACAGCTTTCCCTTCATTAAACCAAGCCCTCTCCTCACCCCATCTGTATTCAAAAGCCAGTTTACTGATTCTACTGCTCACCCTTCCCCCACCCCCAAGCTTCTTAGGCAAAAGCAATCCATGCAGCTCTCATCTCCTTGCTTCTGCAGCAGAATGACCAGAGCTGTGTCCTGGGCCCTTGTGAGTACCTTTTCCCATAGCTCTTAACTGTTTGTCTGGGGTTGCATCCCCATCACCAGCAAGTTTATTCCTGCCACAGCATCCCGCCTACCTCTCCATTTACTGACTTCAGTCAGGACCCAGTGTTTCCATCAAGGAAGACTGGCCATCTGCCTGAAATCCCATCCCCTGGATGGATGGGCAGCATCTCTGAAATTCTCTGGAGTCCTTCTGGTATTTAAAGTCCTACACTTCACTGTACAATCCCCTCTAGTTGATTTATTCAGGCCGACAGTAATGACATTGCTTGCCAAAATCAAAAACAGACAAACATGGGTATAAGCAATAGTTTCTATTAAAGTATCAAAGGTTGCTCCTTCAATTGAAAGATGAGTCTAATTGAAGTGCTTTTACAAAATTCCCAAATTGGATACAGCTGCACTGACAAACACACTTAGGTCAAATTCTTGGATTGCAGCTGAGGAAAGCTGTTGGCACTAGTTCCAAAATCATGTGGTATTGAGATAAGCACTAATAGGAACAAGCTCCTCATCCTTCACTGGACTCACTAGTTTGTAATCTTGAACAGGCCATATCATTATAAAGGTCACAGTTTCCTCATCGGTAAAATCAGGTTGGACTAAATAATTCCCTAGCATTAATCTTTCCCCCTTTCCACCTCTCTCATTTTCCCCCCTCCCATCAGCCACTCCCCCTACCTTGAAAGCATTCTGATTTCCTACCTAAAAGCATTTTGATATCCTCCAGGGAACTCTCCTCTTCAGGTTTTACTGTGGTCATGATACTAAAGTAATTCCAAGTGCCTCCCTAAACCTCATTATAGAAGTCAAATGGTCCACATCCTTCTTTAGTTACTCAATTAGATTCCTTCTCCCAGGATGGAGTGTTGAAGAAGGCACTAGAGGGCATTCCTCTCAGGAGAATGGGTGCTGCAATTCCTGCTCCCCTGCCCTGCCAAGCACCATTGGCATCTTTATCCCTGAGTTTTATTATCTATCCTCTCATTGACCTTGAAACCCCCTTGACGATAATTCCCTTCTACCTAAATTATCCATAGATCTTGGCTACAGCCAAAGATCCAGATACAGTGGATCTCTAAGGTAAGGCCCCTTCCAACTTCAAGATACTCTAATCTCCCAAGTCATTTTGGAAATTCCTAAACCCCAGCATTGTATAGTGTGGGTTCTTTTCTTTTGCTTTTTACAATGGAGTTGTCAGACTTCAAGAGTGGTGAAAAAAAGGGGAAAATTCCCCCCAGGGTTCAATCATCTAATATTGATTATTTAACTAAGTCTTTTAATGTTTCCTGAGCTCTGGACCTAGGTAATTCAAAGTTATGTTTCTTTTGCAATCTCCCTGCGGTGACAATGGCAGCCTATGATAGTAAAATGATAAGGTCAGTGGACTAGAACATTATGAGGCTAATTGATCTATCACAGCAATATAAATGCCAAGAATTAATAGAAAAATAAATGTCACAGTAGCTGAGTATTGACAAACTTAGAAGTTATTCTCTCTGGAATCCCTCTCCAGTTTCCTTAGGGATTGGACTTCCTCCATGATCCAAGTGTTTCCTTTCTTTGCAAGCAAACAAACACACACACACAAACACACACACAGTTTCTTTTTACACCTGGGTAAAATCAATGATTAAGTCTGTTGGGTTTTCATCCCAAGCAAATTTCCCATAGCCCATCTAGTTCTTTCCTTTGCTATGATCCTCCTCTTGTTCCGCTGCCTAATGCCAAGGAATTATTATACTAGGTTTTGACAAAGTCGTGTAGCACAGTAGGCCTGTAAGGAACACACTTCTGCCTGAGCCTTGTGAGAGAGCATATGTGCACGGTGTGGGGTGGAATGGAGGGTTTGAGGGTTTACTCCCTGGTGTCTATCAGACTCACCATCTTGTGAACTAAGAAAAGTGAGGCCTCTGTCACATCCAGCTGGAAGTTCAGTGTAGGGTAAATGAAGATTGCTCAGGCTCTAGTGCCGTTGGTCTCTATGGCTATCACCTGAGGCCTTGAATGCAGGAGGCACTTGGGAAGGGCTCGGGGTATGTGTGCCTGATGGCGGCGCCTAGCGTGTGGGATGGGCATGTGAGTGGACACACCAGAGCCTAGAGGCTGAGGCTATAAGGGCAGTGTCACAGAGGGCAGGGAATGGCTACGAGAGGATGAGCAACTGCTCTAAGGAACCCCAGATGTAAGAGCGTATAGAGATTCGAAGGGGGCCCAAGTTGCTGTCTCCCTGCTGGCTTGTTTCCCCTGCTTACTGGCAAAAAAAAAAAAAAAAAAAAAAAAACCTGTGGGGAGGATGCCAAGGGCTCCAGGTTTCTCTTTCAAGCTGCCTGAACTGACAATGAACCTACCTGGCCTAGGGATGGTTGCAGAACACTCAGACACCAGACTTATCTCTCTCCCAGAACTTACTTCATTAGTCTTCCAGCAAATACCAGTTAGAGATGGGAAGATCCTACCAGTTATGGTTGAACTATTACTTTTTTATCTCAGTCAAGTAAGGGGACAGGCAGTCATGTGTCTCATGCAGGGTAACTTTTAAAAATTTAACTTTTAAATTTCCTTTTATATTAAGCTAAATCGAGGCTCCTACTTAACTGATGCATATAGAAACTTCAAATTGGGAGACCAGCAGCTTTATACCACCATTCCTCCCTTCTTTGCTCCATTGCTCTCTCCGGTCATTATTTCTTTTTATTGAAGTACCATTGTTTTAAATCCTTGATAGTGTTTTAACAGTATAGGACCTCCCTACCCCCAGTATAACCTCCCAGCATGCCCATCAGCAAAGCACCCTTAGTCCCCAACCACAGTCCATTGTGCTCTCACCCCCTCTCACCCCTCAAGTTCCCCTCTGAAGGTCACAGATCTGTGGCCAACTTTCAAGGGCTGGTTTTAAAGTTTATCTTTGTCTGACCCATTTGGTTTTTCTATATTCCACATTCTCCTGCCCCTCATATATATCCTTGCACATGGTTTGAAATTAGTACTAGGTCAATATACCTTATTTTTTCTTTACCCCCAAAGCAAATGTTCCATGAACATAATCATTGAAGTATTTTAAGTACCTACTTCTGAGATGCTATCTTGGATAGTCATTGCAGTGCCAGCAAGGTACGGAGCAGCTTCTCAATGATCCGAGCAGGTGGGTCAAGGAGGAGTCCTGGAGCCCTCGGTGGCTTTTTCAGGCTTCTGTTACTCTTTACACCAAAGGCCAGGTACACAGCATGCGGGAAGGTTTGGGGTGCCAGGAGGCTGGCAGGCCTCCTAGCCCACAGCTAATCTTCACTCTCTGTGCACCTCTGATCTCTCCTATCTGCTAGCACTGCTGCTTTCTCTCCTCTGCTGGCGTCCTCGTGACACCGCCCTTATACAACCTGTGTCTCGGCCCAGGTGCACCCACTTGCGCATGCCCACACCCTTCTTGAGGAGCCGCCATCAGGCATGCGTGAAGGGCCGCAGGTGTCCATCATCACACCAATGTCGAGAGGACGGAAAAGCCTGATCGCTTTCCATTTACCCTGCAGTCATATACAAGATTGAACATAATGTAAAAGAGGAAAAATACAAATAAAAACAAAATCCAATTATAAAGAGCAAAGTCAAAAAGGAAGCTAAATATCAAAAATTCATTAATTATAGCAATATAGCAATTACTGAGTTTGTATGTTGATAGATCTCTTAACAAGCAGAGAGAAAGAGAGAGAGAGAGAGTACTGAAAAATGAAAAGCCTGAAAATTTATGAGCCTAAAGCATTGAACTGAAAAGTTTATGAGAAATATGATTCTAGGACTTTATGTTTTCTAATAGAACAAAAAAAGGCATGGCAGTGGTTCTCAGCTGGGAGAAGCTTTGTCAGTCAGGGAACAGTTAACAGTTAACAATGTCTGCAGACATTTTGGGTTGTCCCAACTATTAAGCTACTGGCATCTAGGTGGAGCCAGGGTCCCCCTCATTAAAGAACTATGGGACTCAAAAGGTCAGTAGTGCTATGCTGAGAAGCCCTGGCTTATGGGGCTCCTCTGAATTTTCATTCCAGAACTGGAAAAGGTTTTCAATAACTGGAAAAATTGTAAAGGATTAGAGGAAGGCAAAAAATAAAATACTATTTAACTAACTTCCCTCAATTGGCATGTTTGATACACCGTTTACAATGGAAAAAATCTTGTTGATTTAGGGGATCGACGAGTCAACAGTTGGTTCTCTAATAAAATTTACCAAGAAAAAAAATGAATAAACCATCTTAGGAATGAAAGTATTGATATGAATAACAGCAGGGATTAAAAAAGTTAATAAGAGAATACTATTAACTTTGTGCTAATAAATTTGAAATATAAAATTAAACAAAACATAAAGTGATAAATCCTGGGGGGGGGGGAAAGCAATAAATCAAAGCTAGTTCAAGAAGAGCTAGACATCCAGAATAATTCTAAAACCATTACAGAATTTAACTCAGTAATTTAAAATCCTTCCACAGCATTTATCCCAAAGAACTGAAAACTTAATTTCATGTACACAAATGTTTATAGAAGTTTTTTTTTTCACTATAAATGAAGGTAGGAGAATTTATTTATGACTTTAACATGGTTCAATCCATTACTGAACTGTTAGAAAACCAGAAATGAAGTCCTGAGGAGAGAGATGTTGGATGCATGTTACCATGATATATTATTACACCTATAAAAATGATTGTTTTTATTTGGAATGTAACACTTTTATTTTCCAATTGATGTAACATTGGTTGACAAAACTGTGTATGAGTCAGAGGTATAAGATCACAGCCTTCAGATGGATGTTACCACACTACCCACCACCAAGACACCCAGAGTCCTCCACCACATTCCATTGTACCTTCCCCCTTTTATTCTGAGCCTCAGTTTTACAGCCAGATACCTAACTGGATTGACTTGGTCTGATCCTTTGTTTTGTTCTCTATATTACTCATATGAGTGAAAACAATCAAAGTATCTGTGTTTCTCCTTCTGATTAATTTTGCTTAGCATAATCCTCTCCAGTTCCATCCATGTTGTTGCAAATGGCTTAGGAATCTGTCACTGTGTATATAGAGCACATCTTCCAATCTTTATTTCTCCTTCCACTGTAGGTTTTGTGCACTACTATCTTCAAGATCAATAGACTGATCTTCCATTCACAGGGTTTTTGGTAACCTATTTATTGATCTTTTTATATCCAGCATTTCCATTATTTTCTTTTTTAAATCTTTAATTTTATCTTCTGTTCATTACTTTATTCTTCTGTTTTCTTACGTATCTTTAATAGCCTTTTCTATATTTTCTTCTATGTATTTGAATTTCCTTTTCTTGACAATGTCAAACCCTGTATCTGATGGGGACAAAGATCTTCCGTGTCTTTTTGATGTTCTCTCCTTTTGATGATATATTCCTCTGAGGACTGAGGTTTCCACGTTTTGTTTTGTTTTTTTTTCTTTTTTTTTTCCATCTGCCTATTTTGCTGCTTAAAATTTTGCTGGTTTTTTTACTTCTTTTACTTTTAAAAGATTTATTTATTTATGCATACTAGAACTGGGGTACAGGTCAGAGGCACAGGAGGTGAGAGGATTCACTAGAGACAGAGTAGGGAGCAGAACAGGCAGATTGACTGAAATACACTGCTGTGGGGAGCAGCACACGAGGCAGGAGAAGCCTGCTGCACCATGTAGGTCCCCTCCCTGCCCAGGGGTCATACTCCCTCTGCTGTGCCATGGATGCTTCATAGTACGGCACTCAAACCAGTGCACCACCAGGGAGGCCCCTTTTTTTTATTATTATTTCTTAAAGTGTCCTTAGCAATAACTTAGAGATTACAGTAAGTTTACTTTTCTAGCAGACTTTTTATAACTTCCCTGGCCTTTTATAATAGATGTTTGGTGTTTCTGGACTTCTGTATTGTGTGTTGGGAAGAACTGATCTTCATTTTCTGAGTCAAGGATATTGAAATGTCCTGGAAGGTCCAGTTGTTGGTAAGAATTGTGTTGTACGTTGGCTCTTATTCATGACACTGTCAATAGCCTTTTTTTCAGGGGTTCCAGACCCAAGTCTATAAACATGCACTGTCAGCTTGCCTTACAATGTCAGTACCACACATGAGGTGTGGGAGAGGCTAGCATAGCCCTATACACTGTTCTTTTTACTGGAGATAAGCCCACTGGGCAAGTCCCAGTTTCTCTACATGTATCCTCCTCAGTCCAAGTTGTGCATTCATACCACTCAGCTCTCCCCACACCTGGGACACCAGCCAAGCACAAGAAACCCACCCTGAGGTTTTCATAGTAGGCTCTCACCCTGGACCTCAGTCTCCAGGAACCTCTCTCAGGTCTGATGAAGGGCTGATAGAAGGCTATGAAAGCAAACCTGTGAAGTTTGGAAGAGGGGAATGTTTACCAATGTAAGGAACAAGGTTCACAAAAATTTAGGTAAACATAATAACCAAAGAAATCTAATAAAGCTCCAACTTCTGATCCTAAAGTAATGGAGATGTTAAATTGTCAGATAAATTCAGAATATTCTCAAAGAAGTATATTGAACCACAGATCACATAGCAACAAATAAAAATAGGAAAATATTTCATGAACAAAATGAGTTTAATAAAGAAATAGGAACCATCAAAAAAAAAAAACCTAAACAAATAGAACCCCTAGAGCTCAAAAATATAATGCTGAACAGAAAAATTTAATAGAGAGCCCCAAAAGTAGGATTGACCATGTAGAAGAAAGATCAGCGTCCTAGAAGACAGAGTAGAAAAAAAGAATGAATAAAAGTGAAGAAAGCCTACAAGGCACAATAAAATAAACAACATTTGCCCTGTGGGAATAGGAGAAGAAAGAGAAAGGTCTAGAAAACTTTAAAGCAAAAATGACTTCCAGAGTATGAGGCCCAAACCATCTCAAATATGTTGAATTAAGTAGGGCTACAGGGAGATACATTATAATTAAACTGTCAAAAATCAAAGACCAAGAAAGAATTTTAAAAGTAGCAAGAGAAAAACAAGGGAACCCTATAAAACAATTAGTGGGTTTCTCAACAGAAATATTTCAGGCGATGAGATAATAAGACAATATATTCAAAAACTGAAAGAAAAAACTTTCAACCAAACTGTTCTTCAGAAATGAAGGAGAGATAAACTTTCCTGAATATGGGCAGAGGGATTTCATCATCACTAGATTTGCCATACAAGAAATACTAGAAGTAGTTTCTTTGAATGGAAGTAAAGTTTTTATGATTTACGTCATAAAAACAAAAGAAGGTAGCACAAAACTTGCTGGTAATGGTAAATATATAGTTAAAGTTAGAATCTTAAATATGATAATGGTGCTATACAATTCACTTATAACTCTAGTTTATAAAAGATAAAAAAATCAAAATAATAATAACTACAAAAATCGGTTACTGGCTATACAATATAAACATGCATATATATACAATATAACACCAAACTATAGACATAAAAGGGAAGAGATGTAAAAGTGTAAAGTTTAAGAATGTTATTGACATCAAGCTATTAGCTGTTTTAAAAAGGTGTTAAATTTTGATATATTTTATGTACATCTCATGGTAACCACATGGACAATCTGTAATAATTATAAGAACATGATAAAGAAGTCAAAACACCAAAACACACAGAGAAAAAGCAGCAGGATAAGAAATAAGGAATATTGGATCTTCAAATGGCTAGTAAACAATTAACAAAATGTCAATAGCAATGCTATAACTATTAGTAATTACCTTAAACATAAACAGGTAAATTCTTCAATCACGACAGAATGGCTGAATGAAAAAAAAAAAAAGAAAGAAAAAGATCCAATGATATATTGATGATGCATTGCCTACAAGAGACTAACATTAGCCTTGAAGACACACACAGACTGAGATGAAGGGACAGAAAAACATATTTCAAATAATATTTTAAAAGAAAGTATAAACATTGTTAAATCAAAAAGTTAGACTTTATTTTTTAATAACAATTATAAGTTTATTTATTTTTGTTTTTTAAATTTTAACTTCTATGTTGATATATATTTGACATCAGGTATCATCCCCATGGAATTTCCTCTACCAGTTCTCTTAGACCCTTGTGTTCTTCCCATTTTCATTTTGTTCCCTCTCCTCCCCCCCCACCCTAAAATGTCTCTGATTTGTCATTGTCTATTTTTGTGCTTTTGTTGTTGCTGTTGTGGGTTTTTAATTGTTCTTATTCTTTTCCCTGATCCCTTATTTGGTTCCCTTATTCCTCCTATAAGTGAAACCATCTGATATTTTTCCTTCTGACTTTCTTCAGTGAGCATAATCCCTTCTAGCTCCATAGATGTTGCTGCAAATGGCATCAGTTTATCTTTTTTGATTGCTGGATAATTTTTGATTATATTTATGTATCACATCTTCTTAATCCAGTTATCTATTTGGGGGCATTTGGGTTGTTTCCAAGTATTATCTATTATAAATAATGCTGTAATAAACATAGACATGCAGATATCCTTTGGAACTAATGTTTTAGACAAAGCATAATTTAAACTAAAAATGGTCAAAAGACATTAAGAACATCATATAATAATGAAGAGGTCAATTCATCAGGATCATATAACAATTATAAATATTTATGTACAAAGCTAAAACAGAGCTAAAAGGAGAGATAAACAATAAATATTGAGAGCTGGGGATTTGAATATTCTATTCTCAACAATGAATGTATCATTCACCGAATCTATAAGCAAACAGTGGATTTGAAAAAACGGTATAGATCACAGATGTAGAGAAAAGAGAACTCTTATGCACTGTTGGTGCTATTGTAAATTTTTACAGCTACTATGGTAAACAAAAAATTAAAAATATAATTATCATGTGATCTGGAAAATTCCACATCTAGAAATATAATGGAAGAAAATGATAATGCTATGTGAAGAGCTATCTATAACTCTGTGTTCACTGGAACATCATTTACATGGAAATAACCTAAGTGTCTATTGATGCATGAATGCATAAAGAAATTGTGGTATATTTATATAATGGGCTATTATTCAGTCATAAAAAAGGAAATACTTCCATTTGAGATATGAATAGAACTTGCAAGCATTAGGCTGTGAAATATCAATAATTCAGACAGCACGAGACATATACTGTATTAACTCACTTTTTGGTGGAATCTATAAAAGAAAAAGAAAATCCAAACTTATAGAAAAAGAAACAGACTTATGGTTATCATTGGTGGGGACTAAGGAGGGAGAATTGGGTGAAGATTGTTAAAAGGAACAATCTTCCAGTTATAAGATAAATGAGCACTGGGGTGTAATATACAACATGATGCTTACTTACAGTGACAAGTACTGTATGATTTATAGGAGAACTAAGAAAATAAATCCTAAAAGTTCTCATCACAAAAAATGAAATATATTTTCTTTTTTTTTTTGTATCTATATGAGATAATGGGTGTTAACTAAGCTTGTTGTGGTAATAGTTTTATAATGTATGTGAAGCAAATCCTTATGTTGTAAAACTTATACTATACAGTGCTGTCTTTAAAAAAACTTGTAAAGAAAGATTTTATACTGTAAGATTACATGATTTCTAGAAAAGGGACAAAAAACCCAAAGTGATAGAAAACTGCTCAGTGTTTGCTGAGCCCTGGGGGCTGGGGGAGAAATTGTTGACTGGGATGAGGAAATTTACAAGGTGCTGACCATGCTGCTCCTCTCTGGGGGCTGCAATGGGCTGTATATATTTATCAAAACTCATTTCAATTTTACACTTTAAAAATTTTATTTTATGTAAATTACACCTCGATCTAACTTGAAAAAATGGGTGCAAAAGCAAATCAATGAATACTTAGAGTATGATTCCATTTACATAAAGATCAAAACTTTATATAAACTTAATAATATTGTTTTGGGATACAAAAATGTGCAGTTAACATTATAGCATAAGAAAATAAAAACAAAATTGTGTTTAGTGGTTTTCCCTGGGAGAAAGAGAAGTATACAATAGGGAGAGGAATACAGTCTTTAAAGTCTTCTTGGCCTCTGTTTCTTGAGTGGTTTCCACATTTGTTTCTATATTGTTATTCTTATTTCTTACTTAACATACACTTATGTATGTGTGAAATATTTTTTCATGAAAAATGGAAATTAAAACTAATGATAAAGGAACATAAATTAGCTTATACATTTTTTCTTGTAGCAATTTTTCTGTACTCCATCAACCAAGAGACATTTTATCACAGTTTCTTTATATAAAATAATGAATGTTTTTGGTTTAATGTTTTTCTCATAGGGAAATAATGTCTGTGGTAACATGTTTCTCTAATAAGTGTCTCATATTTGCAGACAGCAGAGCTGCAACAATGGCCAGGAAGTTACTTAAACTGTTTGGTTCAAAAGTAAAACAAGACAATTTGTTGACTTTTATCCCAGCACTCAGGGGAGAATGTGTTTGACTGCCTTAGTCCAGACAGGCTGGAGAGAGCACAGAGCCCTGGGAGTGCCGAGCAGATGGCCAAGTTTGCACAGCTCCTAGGGAACACTGGGCATTGAACTTCTCTTGCCATTTCCAAATTCACTGCTTGAGTACGAATATCTTCCCCCTGCTTAAAACCACTGAATTTCTCAATCTTTTCACATTTATTCTGAAGCTGCCTATTGGCTGAGCTGCCATGCAGTGCTCTCAGTCTTCTGGAAGAGATCAGATCTTCTAAAGGTAGCATAGGACAGCATAGTTGGGGATGAACATCATGAAATGGAGCAATCCATTCAGGGCCAGTCAAATAAAGGTGTGGGAAGTTGGGCAGTTACTGGTCATCTGATACTCTGTCATTAATTTGTCTGACCCAACTCAATCTTCAGAAACCACTCTGTTAGAAAGTTTTCTTAATGCTAAAACTCACACCTTATAAGAGAGATGAAAATAAAACAATGTTGAATTACCATTTCATAGACATTAGATTGGCAAAATTCTAGACTTCAAAAAAGCTTTTAAAAAATAATAGGGCCACCCTTGTGGCCCAGAGCTTAAGTGTCAGTACTATCACCACTATGGCATGAGTTTGATCCCCAGCCAGGGAGCTGACCCACATGGTGCAGCAGACCTCTCCTGTTTCACCAGCTGCTCCCCTCAGCAGTGTATTTCAGTAGATCTGCCTATTCTGCTCCCCCACTTTTTCTCTGGTGAATCTTTTCACACCCCTGCACCTCTGGCCTATACCCCAGTTTTTCTACACGATAAAAAAATAAATAAAAGTATTTTTAAAAAGAACAAGCAGATTCTAAAATATATATGAAGTTTTAAGGGGACTAAATTATCCAAAACACTGCTGTATAGAAGTAACAGAGTAGGGGGACTTATTCTAAGGTGGTGGGGCAGACCTAAGAACTGGCAAATGGATAAATGGAACATAATATAGTCAAAAACTGGTCAGGTGGGGAATGTAAAATGTTATCATCACTTTAGAAAAGGACTAGCATTTTTGAGTAAAGGTAAACACACACCTACCCTACAACCTGCCAATTCTATCCCTAGGTATTTACTCAAAAGATATAAAAACAATACTGTATATTAACAAGAGCGCATTAAAGACAAAATCTTGAAAGAGTTTAGGTGTTAATCAATAGGAGAATGAATAAATTGTGGTATTTGGGGTAAGATATAGCTATCCAAAGGGATCCTACTCAATAGTAGAAAAGAATGAATTGTTGATAGACCTAACAATGGGAATGTCAAAAGCAACATTCTGTGTGAAAAAAGCCTTATGTAAAAAAGCATGTTCTATATGAAGCCATGTGTATGAAGTTAGATAAAACTACTGTATTGAAACAAATCAGAACAGAGGCTGCCTCTGGGGTTGCAACTGGGATGGACTAAGAGGCATGGGGGACTCAGCAGACAAATCACTAAGTTTTATGCCTTTTTAGGAGTTTGGGTTTCACAGGGGTTTCCATTTGTCATGATGAGCTATATTACACATAAGCTTTTTACACTTCATTATTTGTAGACTTTATATCAAAAGAGAAAAGTAGACAAGTATTGAACGCTAATGATATGATATTAATGCTCAACTACATAGTCATTCCTCTGGAGCTGGGGGAATTGATTCCAGGACTACCATCCCTTACCAAAATCCAAGGATGTCTAATCCCCTCATATAATATGGTGTAGCATTTACATGTAATCGACATGTCTGCTCACACACAGTCATCTCTAGATTACTTTAACACCTAATGTAAAATAAATATTATGTAAATAGTTGCTATACTGTGTTTTTTAGGGAATAAGGACAGGAGAAAATTTCTATAGTGTGTAGTACAGATGCGTAACCATCTGAGGCCTAACTACACAGTTGGTATTTTCAATCTGTGGTTGGTTGAAACTGTGGTATGTGACATATAAATGTGAAGGGTGACATTCAGGAGTGTGATTGTGTCTGTGATTTATCTTGGAAAACATTTTTTTGAAAAGATGAACTGATAGAAGAGTGAAGGAATGGGAAAATAAATAGGTAAATGATAAAGCAAGTACAGAAAATGTTAATATAAGTGAATTTCCAAGAAGAAGATGGTTGATTTTTCAATTGTTAAAAATCCTTTAACTTTGCTAATCTGTTTGAAATTTGTCATAATACATGCCTTTTAAAATGTAACTTCAGAAATGGTGTCTATATTATGTTGACTTTTATTAGAAATAGAAAAAGATAAAAAGATTTATTAGTATCTATCTAGAGAAACACTAGAAAGATAAATGGGAGGTAGGTGGGGCACTGTAATACATGACTTTTAATACTATTTTTCTCTTTGAATCATGTAAAAATATAACATATTCAAAACAAATTTAAAAAAAAGCAAAACAGTTTGCCCACAGAAGGAATAAAGACTTAAGGGATCGAGTTAGCCAGTTCTTTGTTTCTTCTGCTCTCCCAAGTTTAAAATCCATTCCACTAAGGTCTTTGGGAGAGAAAAGGCAGATAGTTGAGTTTCTTAGAAGCTGGTCTTGAAACTTTGAAATAGTGATATTTCTATCTTAGTTACATCTTGATCTTTTGTCCTGTATACACATGCATGTACATATACTTACCTACATGCAAACACACAATCACTCATACATGTAAGATGTGCATAAATAACCTCAAGGAACAATTTCTGGCCTCCTTGTGGCTTCCTCCATTTCTCCCCCTAGTGCCCACTCCTCCACCTCCTCTCCCTTCTCTAGCCCCATTTTTCCAAGACAAGGTTTTCAATCAGCTTACAGGATGGCAATGATTGGAATCATATATCTTCTGGAAACAACCCTACCTGCATCACCTCCTTCAGTTTCCCAGGCAAGGATCCTCCCTGAGATGTGCTACTGTGAAACAGTTTGCTCAGAAATGTGGTGGCGCAGGAGTGAAAACATGACACTGGAGAAAGGAACCCTCAGCTCGTACCAGAGTTCTCCTAAGGCTCAGCAAACTCAGATTGGCGCACTGTTTTCATCTGGACCTTACAGCCCGTTTTCCCACCCCCTCAAAATGCAAACACCAAGTCTAGCCACAATTTCCAAATTCCCATATGACACTGAACACCCATGGACACTGAAAATTTAGGGTAACCTTACATGTAGGACCATGGTCTATCAGATGCTGCTATAAATGAGTAGACCAGAGGAGTAAAGAATTTATGAGACAATAACATATTTGGAGAGATGAGAGAGAAAACACTTTTGTTAGGTAGATGGAATACTAGTTAAGACTGATTTCTCTGGGGAAAGGCTTAGGAAAGGCAAAGACGTTGACCCCATAGCTAAAAATTAAAGTTATGAATAGTAGCCAAGAAAACCCAGCTGATTACACTGCTTCTAAAGAAGAAACATCAAAGGAGAGATTAAATTAGAGCCGTGAATTTTAAATTGTGGCTGCACTGTCTGTCTTTATCAGCTCACATCAGTAATGAAATTCGAATCTCCAGAAAGCAGAGAGGATAATACAGAAATAGAAAGAATGTCAAGAGGAGGCTGGCTTGAGAAATGAGTGTCTTGGGAGAGGAGAAATATTTAAAATTAATCAGTGAGCCTTGCTGGAACTATCTGCCTTCCTGGAGCTGAGCTCTGAGACAGTCCAAGCTCCTGAGGGGGTAGATCTGGGGAGGAAAATCACTGGAAGGAAAGGAATTAAAGAATACAAACAAAAGTAAGTAGGGCTGCTCTAGAAATCACTGTAGAGACGGCACGAGGGCTGGGCTCAGTGTGCTGGGTTGAGCTGCTTGCTGCAGTGTAGACCGACACCCACCCACAGCACACTGGGCCTCAGGTTGGTCTCCTCTGGCTGGCGGCTGGGGTTTGCCTGCTTAGGGCACACCATGCTGTCTCGGATAGGGTTGGGAAGGCCTTACCTTTCCAATCTGTGTGTCTTCCCCTCCCCGTACATTGGGAAACTAGGCAGACACCTTTATTCTTGCTTATTCTAGTACAGATGCTGTTCGCTGAGACTCAGCAACCTTAGAGTAGCTTTTATCAGCCACAGAGAGTGGCTTTTTATCGAGTTCCCTGGGTTAAAACCATGAAAAGCTTGGGAATGTTATAAGTCGTGGGTCCTCACCCACATGCTTATAATTGTACATGACTCAGGCTCACAGTGCAACTACAATGGGGTTTATTAGCAAGGGGAGAACTGAGGAAAAGGAAAGAATTTTTAAGACTACAAGTGACTGGATGGCTTACCCCAAATAGCATCCACAGTATTCAGTAGCTCAAATCAAAAGCTGCTCATGCAAGATGCCATTATTCCTGATGAGAGACTGGGGTTGGTCACACACCAATAAGCTATGGACCAGGATCCAGCTCAAGGTGGGCAGCTGGAGGTGGTCACAGGTGGTGCTACTGAGGTGGCACTGCAGCAGCTGGGAGTACCTCTCCGGAGGCCAGTCTGGGCAGTGCCAGATGCCATACCAGACAGCACTGGAGGCAAGAACACCAGGAGGCAGTGCTGGAGGATTAGGAGTGCACAGCTGTTGAGATGCTCAGCAGTTCCAGTCACAGATCAGCAGTGCAGGGCAGCGCTGGTCAGCAGGCATTGTGCTAGACAACCAGGCACCAGCATTCCAACTCTTGGAGATGCTGAGTGTAAGCCAGTGGCAGACAGCCCTTTTAGAGACACCAAGCAGAGGCCAATGGTGCAAATCACCAGGCAATGGCAGAAACAGAGCAGGCGAACTGACACGAAATTCTTGAGCTGGTGGTGGGCCCCTGCATAAGAACTGGACATGCAGCACAGGGCCTCAGTGAAGCCAGGCATGCAGTGCACCCAGCTGCTGAGGTGGGCTTCATCGGGGCTGGACATGTGCCCAAAGAGCTGGAGCAGCCTGCCATGGTGTGGGCAGTGCCGCTGCTTTTGGAGCCCTGGGGTTTGGCTCAGGCTCCAGGAGCTCCACATGACTCTCTCACTGCAGCTTATACTGGGGCTGGTTCTCACACCCAGCTGCTGAGGTGGGCCTTGGCAAAGTTGGTCCTGCCACAAGGATCCTGTTACAGTGTGAACACAGCCATGGAGCCTTGGAGGGGACTATAAGCACCTTCCAGACATAACCAGAAAATTACAAAGAGGAACAGAAGGGTGTGAAAACTTCATTAAAATTGTTTTGTGGGTGGAGGTAGATGCTCAACCGCTCTTCCCAGCCTTTCAGTCTCTTGAAACTTTAACCTGATGTCTAGAAGCCTGGTATTATGATTCTTTTTCTATTTTGGCAATATCTTCTATCAGGGGAAGCTCTACTATCAATTATTTTTGACTTAACATTAAGGAGAAAGTGGGGTATCATGAAAAGTATGTGAGCATGACATCAAGTGATCTGAAGTCCTAATTTCAGAACACACCATGAAGCACTGAGCACATAACACATTCTCTGTGGGTCCTGACCCTCCATATGCAAACCAAAGATAATATTCACCCTGTGGATGTGCACTGTAACTAGGAACAATGTGTGTACAGTTCCCCAATGTAGCCTTAACTCCTGCAAGTGCTACTTAGATACTCCCTTTCAGCTTCGTCAGCTTTCTCCAGAACCTGCCACTTCAGAATGCTTAAAAGTAAAATGGAAACCTTCAGGCAAAATCCTACCCTAGGTGCCTTGTATTCCAACAAGACTTTAAAATTGTTTGAGTCTGAATGAGTTTAGGTAGACTCTTCAGTCTCTAGGTCTCATTTTCTTACGCTCCTTTATCTGACTACTATAACCTGACACCTCCTGACAAAGGTGTCATTCTGCCTTTCATTTTCTCATTTTGCTTCTTGTTCCATGACCACTGTGAGACCTTGGTCTGCGGAAGGTTTAGATTTAATAACTGTTGTGGACTGAATTATGTTTCCCCCACAAATCACATGTTAAAGTTCCAACTCTAGTTACCTCAGAAGTGACTGTATTTAGATATAGGGTCTTTAAAGAGTCAACTAAGTTAAAATGAGATGAATTGGTGAACATTAACTCAACATGACCAAATCCACTGTGGCCTTATAAAGACACCCAGTTGATTGGGAAAAATTTTTGCACTCTACACAACTGATAAGGAACTTATCATGAATATATACAAAGAACTCACAAGACTCAAGAAAATCAAACAACCCAGTCAAAAAATTGGCAGAAGAAATTTAAAAACACTTCTCCAAAGAGGAGATGCAAATGGCCGACAGGCACATGAGAAAATGTTCAACATCCCTCACAATCAGGGAAATGCAAATTAAAACCACAATGGGATATCACCTTACACCAGTAATAATGGCACATATCAAAAAACCCAACAACAACAAATGTTGGCAAGGATGTGGAGAAAAAAGAACTCTACTACACTGCTGATGAGAATGCAAGTTAATTCACCACTATGGAAAGCTATGTGGAGGTTCCTCAGAATACTAAAAAAAGAGCTGCCATATAACCCAGCAATTCCACTCTTAGGGATCTACCCAAAGGATACAAAAACACTGATCCAAAAGAATACGGATACCCCTATGTTTATTGCAGCATTATTATAATTGGTAAGACCCAGAAACAACCCAAATGCCCAAAAATAGATGACTGGATCAAGAAGATGTGGTGCATATACACAATGGAATATTATTCAGTGATCAAAAAAGATAAACTAGAGTTATTTATAGAAACATGGATGGAGCAAGAAGGAACTATGCTCAGTGAAATAAGTCAGAAGGTAAGAGAAAAATATCAGATGGTTTCACTTTGGGGAGGAATATAAAGGAACAAAAAAAGGGCTCAAGGAAAAGAACAATAACAATCAAAAAAATCACAACACAACAAGAATAAAAAGGCAAAGACAAATCAGGCACTTTGTTGGGGGGGTTGTGGAGAGGGACTGGGATGAAGGCAGAAAGAGCGCAAGGGACTGAGGTGATGGTGCACTAGTGAAATGATGGTGGGAATTCCATTGGGACTTACAATTGATGTCAAATATATATACTTTTTTTTTTAAAGTGTATCCTCATGGAAAGACAAAATTTGGACACACACATGCACAGAAAAATGTCATGAGACATGAAGAGGCCGTCTCTCAGACCAAGAGAGAGAGGCCTCAGAAGAAACCAGCCCTTCAACACTGATTATTAGCTTATCTATGACTCTTTGACTATTTTCAGTCTCTTTGTGACAGTAGCTTGCCCTGTCTGGGCTAATAATTCTATTCTCCTTCTAGCACCCAAGTAATTTCATGCCTAGCTTCCTTAAACTTTCCTGACTGTGGAACAAAAAGTACTAACTAGTGTTGTCCTCAAAGTGGAGATCCTCAGATTGGCTGGATGGAGGCCCAGAACACTTGCTCTCAGAAGGATCTTAGTGACCTTTTAGTTTCTCCCCTCACCATGCATCTGAGGCAGAGGCAGAAACCTCCCTATCCTCATGGCACAAAAGTTGCTGCCCCACCTCTGTTGGACTGTCTCTCCACCAGTTAATACAGATGCCACCACCTTCGGAGCCCACTTTTAACACAGGTGTGGTCACAGGACCGCTCTCTTAGTCTTGGGCGATCTAAAGTCAGGTGGCTGTAGCTTTGACCTCTAATTTTAGTCTCAACCTCTAGAGCAAAATGCTTTTAGTCAGAGTTCAAACACAAGAAGAATGGATTGCTGAAGCCAGGGACACAAATGTCTCCATTCTCAGTGTTGCTGGTATCATAGAGACATAACACTTCTAGGACAAAAAATATACCAGGCAGTTCCATTTTTTAATGAGTTATTGTCAACCAACTTGGTATTTATATCCTAGTAACTTGGGAGCTTGAAATAATAATACCTATAAGTTGTGAGAAAAATTAATTTTGCTCTTAAGTAACCATAATTACTTACTAATAAAATATGTGCCTGTTAGGCACTACACAAATTCTCAAACTTTGGAATTAGATTTGGACTTAACCAACCTCATATCCTGTTCTACATTGATTTTTTTTTTGTTCACAATATATCCTTTATTTTCTTTTTAAACTATCTTTCTATGTATTCTTAATTTATCTTTATCTATTTCTAATATTTCCCCACCACCATCTCTTATACTCCCATTATCTTTTCCCACACCCTTTAAAAGCTTTATTTTATTACCAATGTTCACTAGTTTATAATTATTTTACTTTATCAGTTCACCCACCTTTTTTCCTTATAGTGCTCCTATCTGTGAAATTATCCAACATATGTCTTTAACTTTCTCTACACTAATTTTTATTTGGCACTTGCTTATTATTGCAGCAACCACTGAAAATCTTGCTTCACAAAGATATGAATGTAGCATGATTTAATGTTGAATATACAAACTACATGAGGTTAGTGATTCACACAATATTCACCAGCTGTTTTCCTCAAGTTTTTAAAGTATCCGTGGGGTGCCTATGGATTTTCATGGTACCTTAGGGTTTCTTAGTGCACAATTTGGAAACCACAGTCCTAATCATAATTTAGTTATGGAAGTCTACATGGGTTCAAATCTTATCCAGTTATACCTCTATAAAACTGGTAAAGTTATGGTGCCTACTTCATAGGTATCTTGTTAAATTTAAATTAAACTATACTTTTTTTTTTCAATGGTTAGTACAGGACCTGACAAAGAGAACTTTGAATTAGTTTTCTGTTGTTGCATAACAAATTACCATAACTTAAAGGTTTTAAATAGTACACTTTTATCATCCCACAGTTTCCAACAGGAAAGACAACTTAGCGGGGTCTTTGCTCCAGGGGGTTACCAGACTGCAATCCAATGTCATCCAGAACTGGAGTGTTATCAGAGACTCAGTGGGGAAAGATTCACTATTCCCAGCTCCTTCAGGCAGTAGCAGAATTCGGCTCCTTCTAACTCTACAGCTGTGGCCCAGTTTTCTGCTGGCCACTGGCCACGGGATGCTCTCAGTCCTTGAGGCGCTCCCACAGTTTCCTGTCCCATGACACCACCGGTGAACTGCCTTGAGGAAGACTATGACAGAGCTTGTGTCTTCAAGGTCAGTGGGAAAATTTTTCTTTCCAGTCTTCCAAGTCAGTCTCATATAATGAAACACAATCACAGGAGTCATTGAAGTAATCTAATGAAGGAGTAACAGTCCATCACTGTTACCATATTCTGTTGAATAGAAGTCACAGGTTCTATGCTTTCCTTAAAAGGCTCATTAATCGGCACCTTAAATTGTGATCAGTTCACCCACTTGAAAAAAGTGACATGTTCCCCTGCTCTTCTCCAAGATAATATGCACAGATACATCAGCTGTATCAGGCATGACATGGCTGAAATTCTTGGTTCTATGTGAGACACACTTGCTTTGGGAGGAAATGTGGGGAAGTGGCGCTGGTGGGAGTGAAACACTGACTTTTTTTATCCTTAGAATTTCTGTTAAGTTACTAGATCCTTTATTTGTATTGAAGTAACACTGCTTTATAACACATTAGTTCCAGGCACACGTCATTAAAAATCAATGCTTGTTATACTACATTAAGTTCACCATTAGAAGTCAAATTCTATCCTTCACCATACAATAGACTCCCTTTACCAATTCTACACCCCCTTTTCCTCCTTCCTTTCTGGTAACTATTAATTGACCTTATAGGCTAAAAGCCTATTTTTGTTTTATTTGGTTCATTTGTTTGGTTTCTCTATATACCACATATAAATGGAGTCACATGGTGCTTGTTTTTCTCTGTTTACCTTATTTTAGACACAAGACCCTAGGTTCAATCATGTTGTAGTAAATAGTAGGATTTGATCTGTTTTTAATAGCTGAGTATTATTTCATCATATACATACATACTATAGCTGGTCATCAGTCAATGGCACTTAGTTTGTTTCTGGTTCTTGGCTGTTATAATTATTGCTGCAATATTAATACATATGCTGGCACATATATATTTTTGAGTTAGTGCTTGTATTTTTGGGGTTAAATACTCAGAAGTGGGATAACCGGATGTATGGAATTTTTATTTTTAACTTTTTTGAGGAATCACCATACTGCTTTCCATAATGGAACAATACGGACTGCTTTCAGTGTTTAAAAGTCATCCTTGCATAGGGCCACACAAATCTTCTCTGAATTATTCCAGTTTTCACACATATGCCATCAAAGTAAGCACAGCTCTGGCTTTGCTGGGCGGAGAAGTGGGTTCCATGAGGAGTGGTAGACAACCCAGTGCAGGTACTTTTATTTCCACCTAACCCTAAATTCTTACAGGATAATTTTGGTAATCCATAGTATGGCCCGGCCCTGAGTAGGGACAAGGAATAAAGAAAGTCCACTGGGGTTCCAACCACCCACATTGAACACAGACTCTTTCTTCTGAATGAATTCAAATTGTACCTCAGCCAGCGGCTCCTTTCAGATCATGGAATGGCTACTCTTTGAGAAGAACTGTGGTCATCCATTTAATACAGATGTCCAAGAGGCCTTTGGCTTGGGAGAGAGGCAAGGGGCAAAGGCAGATGAAACAGAGGAGTAGAATTTGGCCAGGTCAGGGCACTTGAGTGTCAAGGCCTCTGTTCTGTTTCTTGAGTTCTCCTGAACTCAGTTTCTACATCTTTATAGAGAATAACCAGTGAGCACTGTACCTTTAACCACTAAAATCCCATTTTTATTATTCTCTCAACACAGGCACAGTTTGAAATATTTTGTGAATCCAAATCAATTGCATATATTGAAAACAAAACAAAACTGTTTTCCCATGAAACAGCAGTGTTGTACCTGAGTTGCTTTATTTCCACAGAGAAGCTAAAGCTTTGGGCACACCCAGATAGCAACTGAGAGCAAGACATCTAGAAATTAAAAAAATGTTCATGGCATTCAGGACCACTCTGCGGAATTCCAAGCACACTTGGTAATCCTTGAGATTTAGATGATACAGCATTTTTATAGGAGGTATGTATTTATATTAACATGCAGTAATAAAAAATACTAGCCCATCAAACCAATAAAATAGTATCCATTTAAAATAAATGAAATGAATAAAAACCAATCCAGATGTCTGCGGTTACTGCAATACTGCGAAGGCCAGAAGCAAATGTCCAGCATTTGGGAAACCTTGGCTTCCCTCACCCCAAGGTCTCTTCTCCCTCCATCTGTGATGCTGTATGAATGCACTTCCTTCCTCAGGTCCCAGCACCCTCCTCCTCCTACCCCAATTCCTTTTGAATTTATAATGAGCAAGGCTCTTAGACAAACTAAGAAATTTGGCTCTGAGCACCCAAATGAGCTAACCAGCTATTTGATTTCTATGTTCTGAATAGCTTAGCAGCTATTTTGCAAGAGTCCTACCTTTCTCATCCCTATAATTTTCTGTCAAGTACCAAACTTCAAATAAAAACACAGTGATGTTCAGGAATGGTTTGTCTGGAGATTTGAAAATAATAATATCATTTCTCTAAGGAGGAGACTATTGCCCTCAGAAACACATCAGGAGATGTGCCTGCATGTGGGACAGATGCTGATGTTAAAAAAACCTCTGTGACACATTAGGACACCTGCTTTATTATCTATTTTTCCTTTTTATTTCCCAGCATTGTTACCAACAAAGAGTTGAAAGTGAGAAGTACAAAATAAACCCAGTGCTTGACACAAGATTATCAAGGAATTAACTGGGGTATCCATTGTTCTGTCTGCCTGTCCCGTGCATGGGCCCAGACTCCCTAGCTGGCTCAGCACTATGGACAGAGACTTTGTCACACACTTTCTTGATTTATTTGTGCTCATATTCCTCAGAACTGTGTTTTCCAAAGGGAGGAATTGGTATTTTTATAGCTTCGAAGGACATGATACTTCCTCCCAATCTATAAGATTTCAGAAATGCTGTTTAGAAACTCAGATGATGAGGTAAAGAACAAACTTTTCTTTCTGTCCTCCAATTGTCTGTGAGAAGAAGAATGAGTGAGGGTCTCAGAGCAAGGCAAACAGTTCAACACCACAATCTCACTTCATAGAAGAGTTATGCTACAGCTTTGTTTTACTCTTCCTGGAGGCAAGGGTTGAAGAGAAAGGGGTGCTCAAGCCATCATCCAAACTTAGCCTCAGTGGAAGCTAATATGGAGGGGATGAGGAATATTTGCTTTGTACAAAGGCAAATGCACTGAAAAGATTTGTAAGTGGTGGCAACTGAGACCCCTTATTTACTACAAAGCAAAATGAGCTCCTAGTTTGAGGAGGAAAGAATGGGTAGAAAAAAGCCATTTAGCTACATCTCTGAAAGATTTGGGGCACTTCAAGTTCTTCCATGATAAATATGATGCTGGAAACTTCCCTCACTCTTTTTTCTCCCCTTACCCCTGCCCTTCTAGGATCTGCTTTCAGCTGACTCCAATCTTAATGACCCTACAGCAGCCCTGGGCTGCCCTTACCTTAGTGTCTCCTGATAGTACTCAAAACATCGACTCACCACACTTTGTACGTGATCTCCTCACCCATCAGGGTGCTAAGACACCCATGAAAGGAGAACGCCACAGCTCACAATGAAAGAGTCCATAAGTCCTAGGAGTAGGGAGAAGAAAGGAGTTGGAAGAAGTGGTTGACACATTTTTTTTTCCTTGTGAACCTATCCTTTAATTCTACCACTGTTGGAATTTGAGGGAACATATTTACCTTATGAATATATTTTAGGTTCTCTTATGCCATTTAGGGCAATAACAGATACTGGTATCTCTCATATAAGTGTAGCTTGAATTAAATTGCAAGGAATTATTTTACCTATTACACATCATTTATCTGCAAAGAAGTTCTAGCACAGAACAGTCTTAAGGTCCTACCTAGTTTACGGTGGTGTGAACTGATATAATTCATGAGAATCATCCCATCTTTATCCCAAGAAAGTGAAGTAATGCCTTATGTCACTGGCCCACACCTGCCAAAGGATGACTGGGATGAGGTGGGAAGGAGGGGTCATAAAAGATTATGAGATGACCTTGAGAGCAAAAGGTAGATGCTTTTAATAACTTAGCTGCAGTCACAGGCCCATCCCAGATAAGCTAGATGATGCAGTCATCAATTCTTACATGCAGGGATCCTGTTAGACCTTGATTTCCCACCTGTACTATTCAAAATATATTTTTTGAAACACATGAATTTTGTGATGTTGAAATTTTACAAAGTGAGAATGTTTTAGGATACATGCAATACACTGAGGATCAAGAGAGTAAGAAAAATATACTTCCTACTGAAATTGAAATATATGGAAGGTACTGGCATTATAACTCAAAGCCAGAAAAGTGACTCTGTTGAAATACAAAAATATTTCTTGATAAACTGTTTCCTTTCACTATCTTGTCAGCCCAAGGGCAGCCTCCTATGCTACTTTGACCACTTGATTATAAAGTCAGCAGGCTGTTCACAGAATTCAGTGGTGGGGGTTGGTGGGGAGAAAGCTGTGGAGATACTGGCCTGACACATAAGAATTTTCTCAGTTATGAGGCCATGAGAAAGCAGTAACATCCCTTCAAATTTCACTTAAATATCTGTATATAGCAGGAACCATAGAGGAGTTCCGGAGTCAGGTCCCTCTGGGGGTAACCTGGGAAGAAAGGGAGAAGAAGGGGGTAGGGAGCCCGATTATGCTACGAACAGGGAATGTAGATGGCTTTTAAAGTTAGTGTTTTCATTTTCTTTAGATAAATACTTAGAAATGGAATTGCTGCACCAATTTTTAAGCAGTCAGTGTTGTAAATCTGTATCACCTCAATATTAATAATACAATTTAAAAAAAAAAAAGACAGTGGATCTGAATAGATTTTTACCCAAAGAAGACATCCAGATGGTCAATGGAAATTTGCAAAGATGCCAAACATCACTAATCATCAGGAAAATGCAAATTAAAACCACAATGAAATATCACACAATGAAATATCACCTCCCACCTGTTGGAATAACTATTGTAAAAAAGACATAATATGACAATGTTGTCAAGAGTGTGCAAAAATGGGAATGTTCACGCACTGTTGGTGCAAATGCAAATTGGTGCAGTTTTTATGGAAAACAGAAGAATCCTCAAATTTTCTATTCAATAAAGTATCAAGGAAGTATTTTTTTTAAAGGTGATGTAGTCGGGAAGGAGCTTTTTAAAAAGCAGTTGAGAATGGAAAGCAACCTGGAAAGTGGGAGAGGTAGCTGGTTAGGATGAGAATAGGCTTTTCCACCATCAAGGACTCAACTAAGGTCGGCAACCATGAATGTGGTGACACTGAGTGCTCACTATGGGGCAGTAGCAGAGACCTCAGACTTAGATTAACAAGGTGGGTGATTGCAGGGCAAATGTACCAGAAAGCAGGAGAATCCAGGGCAAAAGCTAGAGGGATGTGAGTAACAGACTGGGAGATGCTGGCAGTATTTCCTAGCCTTTTGCACCTGGTGCCATGCTGGTATAAGTGAAGACTGTCCTTGATAGTAATTGACCTTGGAGCTCCAATCTGTAAGAGAGTGAGGTGACCTGCTTTGCTACATACTTATTGCTCCATTTGGGCACATTGGAAGAAAACTCAGTGATGGAAAAGAAAATCAAGTCATAAGGGAGTTCAGAGCTAGAAAAGGAAATAAAATGAGAGGGGAAGAAGATACCAAGGTCATAAGGCTGAAGAGTCCACTTATTAAGGTAGAGAGTGAAGGAGACAGCTGGATGGGCTCAAAGCCATGGTCAGAGACTCCACCTTGACAATACTGAGTCTTCTAAACCTTAAATAGAGACTCTCTCTTCATTTATATGTGATCCTGATGTTGCTTTTTGGAGTCAGAGGGTTTGGAGAGCAGGGTTCTTGGGTTCACTCTGGGAAAGGTTTCATCAGAGCTTCCCTTTCAGTGGCACTCAGCGAGTTCCCAGGTGAGTTTCTCCATGAAACAGAGACATTAGTTATTTTTAAAGAGTAGGTTTATTAGGGAAAGGGGTAGAAGAATAAAGGGCACTTGCATAGACACAAGCGGGTAGGAAGAGCTGCCCCAAAATGGACAGGTTTACTGAGAGAGGCCTGCATGGTTGTAGGCAGATGGCCTTGAGGAAAACTGTCTCCACTGAGGGAGGTCAGTGAAGAGAAGCCCCAGCAGGGTACAGGTCATGGGCGGCAAGGGGTTGCTGCCCTGCAGAGGAGAGAGATGGTGAAGAGAAGCATCTGCATAGTCACCGGTGGGCAGGAGGGCAGCTGCCCCAGCTAGTACAGAGACTGCACTGAGTCTTCTCTTTGGGAGGGGCTCACTCCTTCATGGAGTGGCTTGCTTGTTGACTTTGAATCAACTACCTAGAATTTGAAAGGGACTGGAGACTCTACAATAGAGCACAACCTCCATATCTTTACTTTTGGTCTGCACTCCAGACACTTCCTATAGCAGCCTGATAACTGCTTGGGTCTTATGCTTTGTGATCTAGGCGCTGGTGCCTAAGGATCTCTGTTTCTACACTTGGGTTAATTAACTGTTAATCCCTTTAACCTCCACCTCCTGTGTGAGCCAGGTCTCTGGTCTTCTGGAGTTTCCTTTCCAGTTTCTCTATTCTTATCCTCCATCAATCCCACAGCATAAGTGGAACAGTGTTCTTGTTCAGTCTACTCCCCTGATTTCTCTGCTGCCTTTATTTCTGTGTTTCTGCCGTGGGGATGGTGGAGATGGCTGGATGTGCCCCTTAGAGTTTACAGCATGCCCATGAGTAACTCCCCACTAATCACCGCCTTTTTGGTGCTCATTCTCTACATAAGCACAGAGTTAGGAAAAGTGTGCTTGTTTTTCACACATTAAAAAATGTCTTGATTACCTTTACAGACAGGTTTTTGAAACCTAGAGTTTTATTTTCTGCATTTCTGCTATAATAGCCCTTCCCTGAGGCAAAGCTACCAGGTTGTCCAGCTATTTTGTGAATGGGGGAAGGGCAAGTGTAACAGGAGATACAGGGAGTGGGAGAAGCTTCTGGCAATAGTATTGTATGTAATTATGCGATACTTCTTCAGCCCACTCAGCACAAAGTCTAACATCTGTCAGAGATGGTTACTCAAGGGTCCTCCTCCCCAGATCTCTTCCATCTTAGTTTCTTTTCAAATCTAATATCTTTTTCACACAACTGTGTGCCTCCCCCACAGATGCCTTACAACTAGTCAGCATCCTTTCCTTCCTCCACCTTCCCATCCTGCTTTGTGTGGGGCTTGCTGCAAGCTCTGCACAGGAGGTTTACAGCAGAAGAGAGAACAACAACTCTCCATGGGGCCCAGTCCTGCTATCAGCTTTTCTGACTTGACCATCCATCTTGTATAATTAACACTAAATTCTGGGCTCTTTAGGTATGGGGCCCTGAATAAATCTGAATAAATGCCCAATGAATAAATGCCCAAGGAAAAATACCACTCTCTGGATGAATGAAACCCGATTGCTTTTGCTTATTAATGTCACTTTGCTCCTGGAATGATAGAACTTAGTCACAATCAAAAAAAAAATTTTTAAAGATTTGTTTACTTATGTGTACAAGAAGTGGGGTACAGGCCAGAGTTGCGGGGGTGGGGGCAGCAAGAGGATTCACCAGAGACAGAGTGGGGAGCAAAACAAGCAGATCAACTGAAATACACTGCTGAGAGGAGCAGCAGGAAAGATAGGAGATGTCTATTGTGCCATGTGGGTCACCTACCTGTTTGGGGATCCAACTTGTGCTGCAGTGACTGCAGACAGCTTCATAGTGTGGTGCTTAACTTTTTGTGCCATCAGGGAGGCCCCACACACTATTAACTGGAGGAAAAAAAAAAAAAAACCTGTTAGGACCCTGTGGCCATGCTCGGGAGGGGAAAGCAGTGCAGCTGCTCTGGCTCGAACACCGCTTCTCCAAGACTTCATTGTGAGTCTAATGTTCCCTCTTTAGAATTCTCCGTCAGTTCTGAAATACTGAAATTTGAGTTTTATGTATAGCACAGGTTCAACAGTTGAGACTAAGCTCATTTCTTTGAAGATTATTATTCAAGGATTGCTCTATATTCGGCAAATCTTCCAATCTGGTCTTTAAGCCAAGCTTAGCTGATAAAATAACCAGGTGCTCAAGAGACAGCATTTAGCCAAGAAGAAATGGGAGTAGGAGGAGAGCAAATCTGAACATTTACCTCCATACGAGGAAGCATATGATTCCACCACAAGACCCTGTTTTGTGGTGTTAGAAATAAAAAAGCCTGGTTTATATAAACCCTTATGGATTATAAAGGGATTTCCCATATGTTATGTCATTTGTTTTGTGGGTTTACTCTGGCACTAGTTTTGGTGTTCTAGAAAGAGTGTTGTGCTGGAGGCCCAAGCCTGGGTTGTATTCTTAGTTACTAATGAGAGCCAAACACCTGTGTCCGATGATGATGCCCTGTCCTAAGAGACCCATGGGGCTGATGTGGGGGGTTGGGTGATGCCCTTCAAATCAACTGAGGGTTCTTTGAAACCCGTGTTCCTCAGAGATGAGTCAGCCAACAGGTGGGCCTTTTCCCAAGCCAAAGCTTGGCGGTCAGGAGTGTGACCACAGTGAGCTCATGTATCTGCCTGCCCTCAGGAAACTATTTGATGGTGTCTCCTATCACCTCCTACACTGTTAACCATAGCCACATGCTATGATTAGAAATGGAGGAGTCGGGGAAGGAAGCAGGATTCTTTCCAACAACTGCAGGCAGGGCTCATCCAACATCCCTGCGTTCAGCTCCAACTCCCATGCTTCAGCTTTGGAAAATGTCATCACGTCAGCCAGTAAACAAGAATAGGGTTACTTGAGAGCCTGACACAAATGTGCTCAAAGATTCCAGAAATTATGAGAGACACCAGTGCCTATTGGGCTCGGGTACCAGTCATTTGCTCTGGGGGGGCTGGGGGGAAGCAACAAGTGCCTGAGTGCCCAGAAGGTGCCATAAAAATCTCTTCAGGGGCTTCCTTTTCTGGGGAAATTTCCAAGAATGGGGCTGGAACCCTAGGCCCCAAACTCAGTATACAAACTGACTCAGGCTCTACCAGATTTCAGAAGGGAAGCATGGAATGACACCTTATCTTATCAAACAATAAATGGAGTTTGGGGAAGACAACCTGGTATCCCCGCAACTCACAGGACCAAGTAGCCTCATTCACTCAGTTCTGCACGGTCTCAGGGACTGGCACCCACACCTCCAAAAATTTCTGTGCTAAGGAGGTACTTTGTTCAACCCAGTTCAGTTCAAATGGCAATCCTCCTTTTTTTTTTTTAAAGATTTATTTATGAATACAAGAACTGGGGTAAAGCCAGAGGTGTGGGGGTGAGACGATCCACCAGAGACAGAGTGCGGAAGAGAACAGGCAGATTAACTGAAATACGCTGCTGAGGGGAGCATCCAGCAAGGCAGGAGAGGTCTGCTGTGCCATGTGGGTCACCTCCCCGGCTCTAGTGGCAGGGATCGAACTCGTGCTGCAGTGGCTGTGGTTTGCTTCATAGTGAGTTTCTTAACCCATTGCACCACCAGGGAGGCCCCACAATCTTCCTTTTTATTTTTAAAATTTGTTCACCTTACTACAGAGGTATAGAAAACCAGTGCCAACTTCAGTTTTTCTTACTTCCCCTTCTCAATTTATTGGTTTTGAGTTTGATGCTTCTTCCTCACAGTTAATGCTACCCTTTTCTGAAATTACATTAGTTCTCTTTGCTAATTATATTGTTCTAAGATGTTTATCTTCCCTTATAAGAAGTTAAACTTTTTGCATAATATTTCTACTCTAGCTACATGGGATCAGGATTTATATGCTTCACACTTATTCTATCTTTGCATGTATTTCTGTGCTCAACAACCCACTGTGTTGTTGGATTGCTGCTAATGAGTCCTTTGGAAGTGTGGAACTGCTTTAGCCTGGTTTGCTTACCAAAGGTGGTCTCAAAAACACTTATGGAAGATTGCTTTCCTCCTGATCCTTTGGGAAAATAATCTCAACCCAGATAGGTATCAGTACGCTTGTGTGGTTATGAAATACCACCTTTCCAAGCAGCCAGAATAGCCTTTTCTTTCCAAGGTTAAGTTACTTTGCCAGACAGAAGATCTTAAAAGACCCTTCACTGAAGAGATAGTGCAAATGGTCAACAGGCACATGAAAAAATGTTCAACATCCCTCAATCAGTGAAATGCAAATCAAAACCACAATGAGATAGCACACACCAGTAAGAATGGCAGATATTAAAAGAAACCACAAAAGTTGGCGAGAATGTGATGAAAAAGGAACTCTCCTACACTGCTGGTGGGAATGCAAACTGGCCCAGCCACTATGGAAAGCTGTATGGAGTTCTTCAGTCTACTAAACATGGAGCTACCATATGACCCGGGAATCCCACTCCTAGGGATTTACCCAAAGGATGGAAAAACAATAATTAAAAAGAATACATCCACCCTTATGTTTATTGCAGAACTATTTGTAATTATTAAGAATTGAAATCAACCCAAAAGTCCAAAAATAGACAAGTGGATCAAGAAGATGTGGTATATATACACAATGGAATACTCTTCAACAATCAAAAAATATAAATTCATGTCATTCGCAGAAACATGGATGGAGCTTGAAGGGATTATGTTCAGTGAAATAAGTCAGAAGGAAAGAGAAAAATACAAGATGGTTTTACTTATAAAAGGAATGTAGGAGATCAAGGAGAAATAATAATAACAACAAAACAAAACAAACAGACAACTACAAATCAGAGACATTCTGCAGGGGAGAGGGAAGGATTGGTATCATAACAGGGGTGGAAAGATCACAAGGGATTGTGGTGATTGTGCACGGGTGAACTGATGGTAGAAATTCTATGGGGACCACACCTTAGAAAAGAAAGCAAACATTGTAAGATAAATAAATAAGTTACTTTGCCAGAAAAGAGAGACTCATTTGTATTCCTTAGCAGGGCTCTCATGAAATATTACAAGAATAAGGCACCTATGGGCACAGGTGGAAGTACTAGATCCAGAGGGACATAGAGGCTAACATTGCTTTGAGACCCTGGGAGGCTTTCTTCAACTATCTGCACTTGGCCCCTCCTAGGCATCTGATCTAAGGCAATGAGCTCACTACCAGGAGAGAAGAAAAATAATGGGTAAGAAGAGTGTTTCGTATCCCAAGAGAGGAAATACAATTCAGGAAATGCACAAATAATCCAAGCTTCATGTTTGAACCAATTATCTCAACTTGTACAAACATTCCAGAAGAGGGAAAGACAGAGGTCATGAAAAACAACAGCATTGAGAATATAAGATCTTGGTAATTAATTTAGGAATGACTAGGACTCAAGGAATTGGTTATCAAAAAGTTTACATATGGCTCCAGACAGTTGAGCAGTGAGATTGTGTGCACTCTTCAGAGAATGAAGTTCTGAAATAATGGTCCTGCCTTCTTTGAATGTTAGGACACTGCACTGATACAGTTCAAGCCCCAAATCTATGGTGTGGAGGAGCTAGATTATCCCCAGGCATGCTATGAATATTCTTTGGGTTAGCACTACTTTGAAAACACAGCAGCCTGCAGGGCCTCTTTCCTTTTGCTGAGGTTAATGGTCCCACTGGTGTTTACCTTTCTCTTTGCTTCTCTTTTATGTCCTCTCAACACCACCACATCTCTTTTGTACTGTTGCTATTGATGGTTTTAGTGCTCAAGTGTTAGGGCTAATGTGCAAACTCAGCTGTAATTTCCCTCCACACACACTGACTTATCTCACCCAGGGGCTAATTCAGTACCCCTGGCATGGCCTCACAGTCACTCAGCAAGTGTCAGCAAGAGGAAGGAGAAATTCTGAGGTGGATATCTTTCACTGAAATAAAAATAAAAATGAGGAATATAAGCGAACATAACTTTAGGAATTATTGCTGATCACTAATTGCCACCTTGTCTCAGATTTCCTGGGTTCATTTAACATCCTTCAACTCACACAGAGACTTGCAGAAAGGTCCAAACCATACGTTTAACCTCTTCTTCCTAGCAGCCTTTTTCTCTCATTAATTTTGAAGACATTTAGTCTACACTAGCTTTCTGAGGAAATAAGAGGGTTCAGGGTATGGCCCTTGTAAATTTACTCAACTCAGCTTCATTTAGTTTCCATGGAGTATTTGCCTCTGTAATAGATTCAATTAGTCTTTTCCAGGCATCACTGGAATTTGTTTTTTTCAATTGCTCACCACCCCTTCTTCAAGATTGGGTCAAGCTAATAATTTGGAAGATCCAAGATACCAGGAAACAAACAAATGTGATTTTTTTTAAAATTGATAATCAAATGTTATAATTTTTACAGATTCTGTCAATATTTGTTTCTTTAGGGCTGAGCAAGCTCTGAACACTGAAGGATATTTTATACAGTCTTTATAATTAGAAGCATTCCTTGGAAAAGTGCAATTTTCTAAAGAAAGTTGTTTGCATATTTGACTAACTCTGAGCACCTGCAATAGTCAGACAGAGGAACTTAAGTCTTCATTAAGAAAAGAGAAATATTGGTGTTGATCACCTACACCCACACTAAGGACTAGGTTTAATACATATTCTACCACATACCCACAATTTGTGAGTCACACATACACGTAGTGACAATCTGACATAACCACATCCTTAAAGCAAAGAAAAGGTAATGACTTTAGACTTAGAACACTCCAGGTGCACTACATGCATGTTCTTTTCAGGTGCACACAGAACACTGTCAAGGACAGACAGCACACTGAGTCACAAAACAAGTGTAAATAAACTCATTAAGATTGAAATTATAACAACTATCATTTCTGATACAACGGTATCAAGCTGGAAATCAACCACAAGAAGAAAGCAGGAAAAACCTATAATATGTGGAAACTGAACAACATACTACCGAATAGCTATTGGGTTAACAAGGAAATCAAAAGAAATCTAAAAATACCTGAAGAATAAATGAAAGTGAATACACAACCTTCTAGAACCTAGGGGATGCAATGCTAAGTGAAACAAATATGATTCTTTGGAAAAATACTCAAAAATGGCAATTCTACAGATACACTCACTAAGGAAAAAGGGAAGAAAACAAATAGTATCAGAAATGAAGGAGAAGTTGTGACAGTTCAGAAATACAGACGATCATAGGGAGTACTTTGAACATGCTTATGCCAGTAAATTGGATAACCTAGGAGAAATAAACGATTCTTAGGTGTGTATGACCTTTCAATACTGAATCAGGAAGATATAGAAAACCTAAACAGAAAGATTACAAGCAAGGACACTGAAACAACACTCAAAAATTTCCCCCAAAAATGAAAACCCATGATCAGATGGTAATGAGTTCTACCAAAACTTCAAAGATCTATCTTTTTTAAACACTTTCAAATGACTGAAGAGAACATATTTTCAAATGTATTTTATGAATACATTACTCTGATGCCAGGAAGCAGATGAGGACACTGCAAAAAGGGAAAACTACAGACCAATATTCCTGATGAATACATGCAAAAATCCTTTAAAAAAATCCTAGTCACCCAAATGTAATAATACAGTAAAAAAGATCATATATCATAGCCAAGTGAGATTTATTCCAGGGATGCAAATATTGTTCGATATCCAAAAACCAATCAATGTAACTCACAACATCAATAAATCAAAACATAAAAATCATATGATCATATCAGTAAATGAAGAGAAAACATTTGATGAGATCCAGCATCTATTGATGATGAGAACTCTCAATAACATGAGAATAAAAGGAAAATTCTTCAACACAGTAAAGGCCTTATCTTACAACCCATAGCTAACATCATACTCAATAGTGAAAACTGAATTTTCCTTCAAAGATGTGTTACATGACAAGGAAGTCCACTTTTACTCATTCTATTGAAGTAGTGGAAGTTCTAGCTAGAGCAATGAGGTAAAACTAAATCATAAAAGGGATTGAAATTGGGAAAGAAGTAAAACTATCATTCTTTGTAGGTAACATGATGATACACATAAAAAACCCTAAAGACTCCACAAAAAAAAAAAAAAACCAAAACAAAAATAGAAACAATAAATCAATAAAGTGAAGTGACAGGCTATAATATCAATATATATAAATCTTCCTATATGTAAACTATGAACAAGATAAGGATGAAATAAAAAAAAAACCAATCCCTCTTCCAACTGCATCAAAATGAATTAAATATCTAGGAATAAATCTAACAAAGGAGCTAAAAGACCTGTATAATAAAAACTATAAGACATTATTAAAATAAATTGAAGACACAAAGCAATGGAAAGATATGCATGCTTGAAAGAATGAACATTGTTAAATGTTCATGTTACCCAAAGCAAGATATAGATGCAATGTAATTCCTAGCAAAGCTTCAGTAACAGTCTTCATAGAAATAAAGCAGGCATTACTGAAATACATATAAACCACAAAAAGCCCCAAATAACCAAATAGACTTAGCAATACTGACAAGAAAAGGAGAAGGTATCACACTCCCAAACTTCAACTATACTACAAACTATACTAGTCAAAATAGTATGGCTGAAATAAAAAACAGAGTCATGGCCTCAGGGACTAGAATAAAGAACCCAGAAATAAACCCCTACTTATATGCATATTCTATGGTATGTAGTCAAGAGAATACAGTGGAGAAATGAAAATCTCTTCAACAAATGGTTGGGAAAACTGGACAATCATATGCATTAAAATGAAACTAGACCACACAAAAATTAACTCAAAATAGTTAAGGATTTGGTTTAAGAGAGAACCCATAAACACACATAAGAAAGCATAGGCAAAGCACCCCATGTCATTGACTTCAGAGATGCCAAGGATGCATCTGTGGCCTCAATTCCAACAGCAAGGGAAGCAGAAGCAGACATATGTGACTACATTAAACAAAAAAGCTTCTGCACAGCAAAAGAAGCTATTTGCATATCATATATTCCACAGGGAGAAACATACAAGATCTACTAAGAACTCATGCAACTCAACAAAAAAGAAAACAAATAACATAATTAAAAATTGAGCAGAAGTACAAAATAGATACTTCTCCAAAGAAGACATACAGATATCCAATAGGCACATGAAAAGTGTTCATTGTCATTTATTAGCAGAGGAATGCAAATCAAAACCACAAAAAGATACCATTTCATCAAGACGATAAGGTATACTGACACAATGTTATAACTCAGTTTGGAAGAAAAAAAAATGAATCTTATTATTTACAACAATGTGGATCAACTGGAACCAATGTGGATCATCTTAAACCAAATCTTTAACCATTTTGAGTTAATTTTTGTGTGGTCTAGTTTCATTTTAATGCATATGATTGTCCAGTTTTCCCAACCATTTGTTAAAGAGATTTTCCTTTCTCCATTGTATTCTCTTGACTTTCTTATGCTAAGAAAAATGACTCAGGAGAAAGACAAATAACACATGTGTTCACTTATAGGTATAAAGAAAAAAAAAGAAAACAAAAAACAGACAAATCTAAACTAAGACACTCCCTAGAAAGCTAACTGCAGACTTGAGGCTAATAGAAGGGAAGTGAGAGGATGGAAGAAAAACAGGGAGAGAATCCAATGAACTGTTTTGGAGGATGTTGCTGTTTCATCAATAGCATATTTCTGAAGAACTGTGAACCCCAAATCACACACAGTATTGTAAACTTATGTTACTTCAATGAAATACAAAAAAAAAAAATTTTTAAGTGAAAGAATAAAAACTCAACACATTAACAACAAAAAAAAAGAAGTGAAATCTTAGCCCTGGTGCAAAGACTCTCTATGAAGCTCACTCTGGCATATTCCCTTTCTGCTTTCCCTGCTCTGCTGGTTGATTTCTGTGAGTCCCAGATGTCTTGGCATGGTGTTTAACATCAATTCCCCCGCAAATGCAAATACATTTGAATAACCCAAAATGCATTTGAATCTCTTAAATGGTACCTTAGATGGAGGCTTTACATTTGTTCTCCCACTCCTTGCCAAGTCATGGCAGGAATGAGTGTAGGCAGGCCACCCTATATTTTCAGTGTTCTTTCTCTTCTCTAAGGCCATGGAAGGAGTCTGTGCTACTATTTAGTTTTGTTTTTGTTTTTAAAAAGACCTGATTGTGATCTGAGCTAAAAGAGTTCGTGACATGGAGAAAATCATTGTTGCCCTGAAGCGGTACTATCAAGCTTCTACCACTATCTTCCGTGCATGATGAAGATGTGGCTTCAGAAACCCCAACTACCTGTCTTAAACAAGACACAATTTCACTTCTCTCCCACATAAAAGTCTTGAATGAGCAAACCAGAGCTTGCAAGAGACCTCAGTGGGGTAGAGTCCAGTTCACTATCTCACTGCTTAGTTATCTGTAGTTTCAGTTCCCAAGGCTTCCTCAGAGCGCAAAATGGCTGCCCTAGCTCTAGGAGTCACGTTCACACTTTAGTCAGGGTAAAAAAAAAAATAAAAGAGCAAGGATGAAAACATGCAGTCTTCCTGTAAAGATGCTTCTCAAAAATGGCACACACCACTCTGTTTATACCTCATTGACTAGAATGTTGTCACGTGGCCACATCAGATTCAAGATAGTGGAAAATATAGTCTTTTTCTCTGGGGTTTTATGAGGGGTTCTCTCATTCTAGGGAAATTAGGAATAGAGAATTTTGAGAAAAAAACATCAATGTCTGCCACAAAGCCTCTCTTCTATTTATCTCCACACTTGTGTTTTGATATTACCACATCAAATCATCTTAATCTTATTCTCTGCCAAGATCCATCACAGAAATTGCAAACAAACTCCAAAATTCAGACTAATTTGAATCACAATCTCCTGAAATTTCTCTCAGTAGTTAGTCTTTCATTTCTTACTAAAAAACCTTTGATTTTTCTTAATCACGTAATAAGTGCTAATGTTCTCTTGATTCACACAGCAGAAACTCACACACATGTGCATATACACACACCCAAGGGCTTCAGACTTTCTTATTTTTCCTTTCATCCAAAAATAAATTATCACCACAGATGTTTGTTGATCGAACTCCTGTGATTTTCTTTTGCAACCATAAAATGGTAATTTTTCAGTCTCCTATATAAGAAGAAACAGAGGGTCTTCTTCCAAATAAGAATCACCCAAACCTTATACTTTGCCACCTTTGGGCTATTTAAAAAGAACACCTCTTCATTCTTTATAAGAGAAATTATTTTTGATAAAAAATGTGACATTTAGGTAGAACATGGAAATGTTTAATAGGAAAAAGTATGTATTATATTTATCTGTAAACTCATTACTCTCACGCAAGCACTATTATCATGGAGTAATTTCTTTTCAGCCCTTTTTCAGATGGGCATAATTTTATAAGATATGTATATATATGACACATCTTCATTTGACATTATTTCCTAACATTTTTCATATTTCTACATTAGTTTTCAATAAGCTCATTATTTTAATAACTATATAATGGAGTAGATACATCATAATTTGTGTGATGCATCCCTGTTTGGAGCATGTAGTTTGCATCCAATTCTCCTCTCCTTGAGATCATAAATAATAGAAATTGTTACATTCATTGTGCATTCGGAATCAAAGGAATTTAAATTTTTATTTTTTAAAGAGCTATTTTTAAACAAACTTGTTTTTAATCACACAAATTATAAATTTCCAGATATTTTTAAAAATCTAACCAGATATTTTTCTTTTTCCTTCTGACTTATTTCACTGAGCATAATCCCTTCAAGCTCCATCCATGTTGCTGTGAATGGCAGTAGCTTCTTTTTTGGTTTCACTTACAGGAGGAATACAGGAGATCAAGGAAAAATAGCAACAACAACAACAACAACAAAAACACAAAACAAAAACAAACAGATGACTATAAATCAGAGACATTCTGCAGGGGAGGAAGAGGGAGAAAGATCAAAATGAGGACAAGAGCACAAGGGACTATGGTGATGGTGCATGGATGAATTGGTGGTGGAAATTCTATGGCAACTACACTTGAAGAAAGAAAACATTGTTAAAAAAAAAAAAGAAAGAGTTTTAAAAAATTTTTCCCAAGAAAAATAAATAAATAAGCTAACCAGGGAGCAGGCTATAAAATGACCTCTCCCTAGGCCTAGAACTACCCTCACTCCCCAACATTATGTTTCTGTGTTTATTCCTCTGATGACCTTCCATCACAACTTCAGACAATGTTTGTGTAGTTTTAAATATTTACATTTTGAACAGATGACTACTGAATTTATATTTTCCTCTAGAGGCAAGCTTCTGTGTGCACCAAGATCTAATAGATTCATTTTTATTTACTTTTTTTAGGGTTTTTTTTTTCCTCCATATTTTCTGGCTCATGTTCAACTGTCTCTTATTTCTGATTTTTTTTTTCTGGACTTCTTACCTATGTTTGCAGGAATACCATTTCAAAGAATTTTTTCAGATGTATGGGGGAAGGGATAAACTTTACATGTGCATTCAAAAATCCATCCCTCCCTCCCCTCAGCACATACCCACACATAGTTGAGTGATAGTTTGGCTGCACATTGAACTCTAGCACTAGATTCCTTTTATTCCGACTTTGAAGACAGTCTTATATTCACCTAACACTAGTGTTGAAAACATATAACATTTATCTAATTCTCCTATCCTCGGCATCCAGGAGTCTCACTTCATAGCAGGATTTCTCAAACTCAACACTATGAACATTTTGGATTCAAAATTCTTAGTTGTGGGGCCTGCGCTGCACATTTGAAATGTTTAACAGCATCCCTGTTCTCCCTACTCACTAGATGCCAGTAATGGCATCCAAAAATGTTTCCAAGCTTTGCTAAAATTCCACTATGGGGCAAAATTCTCCTTGGCTGAGAACCAGTGCTTTTAGATACAATATAGTATCTAAGACCTATATTAGAACAAGAGTATTCACAGCAAACTTATTTATACTCATCAAAACCTGTAAACAAGATACTATACCCACAATATGAGAGAATAGGAATATTCTCATAAATCTCCCCTAAACACAACTTCAAAAAATTAAATTCTGTTCTGAGAAAATTTCACCTATCTCACCAGGGAGAGAAAATCAAAGCATGGATATCTTATTCCCATCTTGGACACTTGCTGCTGGGGAGAAGGTATGGGAATTTTTGCCAAAGTAGCAGCTAAACTATTAAACCAAGCAAGCTGGGCAATTGTGTGGCACATACTATGTACAAAAAAAAAAAGTGAGCATGGAGTGAAGACTTACTTGTGCATGGATTCTGAGATTGTTGGGTTCAGTTGTAGAATATCAACTGTAGAGGCTCCTTACCACCCCCGCTGGGAGACCTGAGATCTGCTGCTTTGTACTCCAAGAGGGCTATATACACTCTGAACCAGGCATACCATGCCCCATGCCAAATACTTTGTGCCAAGTGTCATACACCCTGCACCAAGTACTATGAATCACCCTGTACCAAGTGCTACTCACACCATGCAATATAAAGGAGAGGCAAGGAGGCAGGACTCCTCAAAGCAGTAAAGAGTGTTTTCTCTGCCCAGCAAGGTGAAAAAATAAGGCAGTTCAAGTTTCTCTGACCAGAATAAACCTTCCCTTCCACCAAACTGATAATCTGCCACTGGAATTCAGCACACCCTCCCTCCCTCACCTGCCATCAAGTTAAAGAAGATAAACAAAATTAAAGATACAGTGCCCCAATATACAAATGGCCAACAGGCATATGAAAAGATGTTCAACATCTCTCATAATTAGGGAAATGCAAATCAAGACCACAATGAGGTACCACCTTACACCAG
>JAGFMF010012245.1:693665-725937 GCA_019455555.1 Galemys pyrenaicus
AGAAGATGTGGTACATATACACAATGGAATACTACTCAGCAATCAAGAATAAAAAACTAGGGACATTTGAAGAAACATGGATGGAACTAGAAGGAATAAACTCAGTGAAACAAGTCAGAAGGCAAAAGAAAAATATCGGATGACATCACTTTTAGGAGGAATGTGAACATAACCAAAAACAACCAAGCAATCAAATAACAACTCAACAAGATCAAAAGATTAAAGATAAACCCAAGGGACCATGGGGGTGGATGGAGGGAGGGGAGGGCAAAGACGGTGAYGAGATGTAAAGAGCACAAGGGACTGAGGTGACGGTGCACGGGTGAAATGGTGATGGGAACCCACTGGGGAAAACAAACGATGTCAAATGCAATTAAATATAATAATAATAATAAAAAAATAAAAGTTTAAGAAAAAAAAGATACAGTGCCCCAGTCAAAAAGAAGAACACATATGACAATAAATTTGCCTACAAGAGAAGGAACATCAGAATACAAGATGGGAAAACTCAAAAAGATATAAGTCCAGAGACCTATATCCAAGACACAGAATATGAGGGCTTAATGATCAAATACTTCAGAACAACAGTTTTTAAAAACTCAAAAAAATTTGGAAGGTAGCAGAAGAGAAATGCAAGTGTAGGGTGGTAGAAAATATAAAGGAATAAAAAGCGTTCTTCACTAAAGAGATTAAAGATATTTTTAAAAACACAAAAAGAGGCACTGAATGGAAAGAGGACAAATAAGGAAACATTAAATATGTTAAAGCTGGCAGAAAGAACAATTTCTGAAATTAAAGATACAAATGTACAAATGACCCAGTGAAAGGAGAGTAATCAGATTTAGAAAAATAAAGAAAGTCTACAAGAAATATCACACACTATCAAAGAGTTATAATTTTGAGGATAATGAGTATTCTAAAAGGAAGGGGAGGGGAGGGGAAGAGAGAGCAGAGACTCTATTAAAAGAAATAATAGCTGAGAACTTCACAAACTATGGAAAGAATTGAACATGGTCAATTCTTGGATGGTGATCCAAGAAGCAGAAAGAACACCCAGATTTCTAAAAGCAAAATGACCTTTACCAAGACATATTGCTGCTAAATTATACAAAGATATAGAAAAATGCTAAAAACTGCTAGGAAAAAAAGAATGTTACACACAAAATCATCTTCATTAGACTTCCATTAGGCTTCTCAGAAAATACATGCAAGGCTAGAAGAGAGTGGAATGATTATTTAAAATTCTAAAAGATAAAACATTCCAGTCAGTAATATTTTAACTTGCAAAATTATCATTCAATTATGATGGAGAAATAGTCTTTCCCAGATAAACAAAAGCTAATGGAGAGTACCACCACCAGATCTTCCCAACAAAATTATTGAAAGGAGTTTGTAAACAAAAGAACACAAAATCTATGTCATAAATACATACATGGATTCAGAAGTATAAACAAGAGTATGAGACAACAGCAAAGCATTAAAGGGGAGGCAGAAAAGGTCAGAATCTATATGGACAAATGATTATGAGTCAATACTAACACAAAATAACTATTTTAAATATAGAAAGTTTAATATAAACTTCATGATAAACTCAAATAAAAAACCTAGAATAAAGACAATAGAAGACCTAAAGAAATTGAGAGAGCCATCATGGAAAATTGTCCAAATGAAAAGGTAGATAGAAACACATGGAAAGAGAAATGACAGAAAGAAAAAAACAACAAAACTACAAAAGAAAGAAATGAACAAACTCATATATCAATAATCACCTTAAATGTGTGTGAATGGTCTGAAATTACCAATTACAAGATACAGATTGAATTATAAAATCATGGCCCATCTTCATTCTGCTTTAAAGATTCCACATTAGATCTAAACATAAATATAGACTTAAAGACTGCAGCAAGTTATTTCCAGTAAAGAACAGAAAGAAAAAAGCTTGAAGTAGCATTCGCATATCTGATAAGTTAGACTTTCAGTCAAAAAAAATAACCAGTGTCAAAACAGGGACTATATAGTTATCAAAGGAAAAATTATCAAGAGTTTATGCTGTCATCAATATGTATATACTTATTACAGGTGTACCTAAATATAGAAAACAGATAGCTACTCACAGACAATGGCAGCGACACACTAATAGTAGGGGCTCAACACCCTGGTTACACTATAAACAGAAAGCAAACAAGGAAATGATGGCCTTAAATGAACTAATAGATCAAACAGACTTACTAGACATCTACGAACCTTCCTTCTAATAGGAATGATTCTACATTCTTCTCAAATGCACATGGAACATTTTCAAGGATAGTTCATATACTGGAATACAAAACATGCCTCATAAATATATGAGAATAGAATATATGTTAAACATCTTTTCTTATCACAATGGTATAAAGTCAAACATAAAAAGAAACTCAACCAAAAAAAAAAAAAACCAAATAAAGCCAACTAAACAAAATGCTTTTGAATAATTCCTGAATCACTGAAGAATTCAAAGGAGAAATTAAAATATTTTTTGGAGACTAGTGAGAAGGAAGAGACATGACACCAGCTCCTACGGGGTGCTTTAAAAGCATTATTGAGAAGGAAGTATGCTGTAATAAAGGCTCAATTAATAAACAAAAAAATTCTCAAATAAGCAATCTAACTTTACATATGAAGGAATTAGAAAGAGAGTAAGTAAAATAAAAAAAAATCAGTAGGGAGAAGGAAACAATAAAATGTAGAGTAGAACATAAATGAAACAGAAATCAAAGATAGTTCAATGAAAAGAGTTCAGTGAAACAAGAGCTGATTCTTTGAAAGAAAGACACAATGATAAACCCATGGTTAGGCTCACTAATAAAAGAAAAGAGCACCCCCCAAAAAAAGAATAAAAAATGAAAGCAGAGAAATTACAACAGATATCACAGAAATATGAAGAATCATCAGAAGTTACTATGAAGTGGCATATGTCTATATGCAAACAAACTGGACAACTTAGAAGAAATGGACAAGTCTTTAGACTCAGAAAACCTTCCATGAGTAAGCTAGGATAAAACAGACAGCTTGACAGACTAATCATGAGCACAGAAATGATCTGTACTCTCATGAGAAGGGAAGTGAGGAAAGGTAAATAGAGCAGGGGATATAGCTAAGCAAGGTTTTGGCTGGACTTTAAGCCTGGCCCCTCAGGGAATGCTGAAATAGGGATTGCAACAGAAAGCTGAAGCTACGTTGACTCTGGGAACCTGCCTATGATACCAGGAGTCAGTTGGTCTTGTCCTTTGGCTGCCTGGCAGAATGATGAGAGTTGTATAATTTCATCTGGTGAATGACTCCTGTTTGTTGCATGGGAACTGAATTGGAAGACAGAAGCTAGGGCTCAGCAACCAGGTCTAAACATTCCAGCCTCATGAAGGGGATCTGGGCACAGTATCAACAGTGTCCACCACATGACCCTTCCCTTCCCTACGTATTGCTTAATGTGGTGGTGAATGAGATTTCCTCTAGATCCTTTTAGGTGTGTTAGGGACACACATCAACATTCTTTTTCCTATATCCTAAATCTTTTGAGTTCTTCTTTCTACATTACACTGAGGAATATCTGACATCTCACCTCTGCTTACTGTAAGCTTCTACAATAAGCCAAGGTGGAAGGAGAGAATATTAAAAACAGAGGACCAATGATTATACGGACTCAACCCCAACATGAATATGGCAAGTTCAAGACCTGGCAGAAGCTCAGTAGAACCAGTCTGAAGAGAGTAAGGCCAAATGGCTAAAGGCAAGGTAGAGAAACAAGTGGAGGCTTGCAGGATATGGGGCTGGACTTTAAGAAGAAGCAACACAGGCCACCCAAGAATCCTTGCCATTTGCACTTGATCTTCATAAAACATCACTCTGTGTGTCAAGATGGAGAAGGGACTAAAGGAGAGCAAAAATGATTAAGAGGCAGTTTGGGGCTATTGTGTTCATCATACAACAGATAATGGGGTGCTGGACTTTGAAGATAGTGTGGCAATGGAGAGAAAGTATTTAATCCAAGAGATTATTAAACTGGGTTTCAAACTATGGGTCTTGACAGATTAGTTAGTGCACATAAATGTACATATTGAATCATCACTAGAATTATGTTAATGAAATTAAAGTAAATAAAAACTACCAGAGGACTTGTATTTTGGAAGGGTAATTATTGATTCATGAAACAATTGTTTCTGGTGTGTATGAATGTTTTGTAGACTGAGTTGCCATATAAAATGTCACAAGAAAGGTTTGAAATCATAAATGTAGCAGTGAAAATTTGATGACTGATGCAATATGGGGACTGAGGGAGGAGCAGGGTTCAAGAGTAACTTCCAGTTTTGAGTTCACCAACCCTATCTACCCAAGAGAGATAGCAGTCAATAGTCCTCTCCTCCCCAAGGGAGTGACAGTGTTCACTTAATGACCACTGTTGGATTAGAAGATAGGTATAAAAGAGTTCCCTTTATCATTTTTTGTGGGCAAATATAGATTATACACTCATGTGGGCATGGAGGGTCGTTGGGGTATACAGAACTCCCCTAGAATTCCTCGACAGGAGTGAGTGTAGCTCCTCTCAGCATTTCCTGCCTTTAGGAGAAGACATCAGTTGCTCCTAGACTTTCAGCAAGATTTCCCAACCAGCCTGGATTCTGGTCTTCCTGGTGCTTCCCCCACTGTCCTGACAGGCTCTGTCATACATCCATCACTGGCTGCAAGGAAGGCTGTCACCAGAGTCAGTGCCAAGGTCTCTGCCTCATAACTCACAGCCTGTTCTGAGGTGATGGATGGCCTCTGGACGGATTGCCATTGATCCTGTCCTTGCTGAAGAGAGAAACAAAGGCGGCTGCTGCATTTCCATCAGACACTGAAATGTTTCTGCAACGCAGAACTGAGGCCTGGGGGACTATGCCTCCTCCTCTCACCCTTTTGTAAATTGCCTTTGTCAGCCTCTCCTAGCAGAAGCTACTCTCTTCATCAATCAGAACCAATCGTCTGTTGGAATGAAAAATGCCCATCAGTCAGTTGAGAGAAAGGCATTCAAGTTCTGAGCATTCCCTCTTGGCTCACAGGCATATGTTGGCATGCTCTACCCCAACCCTGGGCCTTTGGTCCCCAGCCACCCATACCCCCAACATGCACATCAGGCATACCTGGGACTGTGAGCTGGGTACCCATCTGCCCTAATAGTTCTAGTAACTGAGCAGAAGTCAGATTAGGTACCTTCATAGCAGAGGTCAGAACTGCCTAATGCCAAGTTATAAAAAAAAAATATCATTTTATATGTTTCCAGCACAGCTTATAAGCATTGACTACTTTGTTCTTTCCTTTATGAAACACGTGCTGAATGTCTACTTTCTAGGAGTAAGATATTTCCAAGGCAATTTTTAATGGGTCATCTTGGAGGATATACAACTTCAGGTTACAAATAGGAGCCACTGGCAGGCTGCCCAGAATTTAGTTCTGCTGAGCGACTAGTAGTAACTACACAGCTTTGAGCAAGCAAGTCACTTACCCTCAGATATTCCTTCTTTAAAACAAGGATTGTACATGTCCAGATTTCATAAGAGTGATGGGAGAAGTAAATGAATAGATGACATGCACTAGAACAGTGCCTGAAATAAAATTCAACTATATATAAGTGTTGCCTGTCATCATCAGCAGCATCAACAATATATTATCATGTCTACCCTTGTTGTCTGTCATTACACTGTGAAGGAGAATTAAGCATTGTTATTCCCATTCTATAGAGGGAAGTTCTGAGACTCAAGACTTTGTTAAGTGACTATCTCATAGACCTGATGTCAGTAAGGGTCTCTTAACCCCAGACCCAATGCTTTTCTCACCTCAGTTGCACATAGTTTTATAGAATGAAGAAGTCTTGTTCACTTGCATTATTGAAATTATAAGAAAACATTCAGATCTCAACAACCCCAACATATTTTGATCAGACTCCTCTATGGATCATCTCTTCTTCATGGGCAGGATAAATCATTCCCGACCCCAAATGCAAACTCCCTGGGAGGAGTCCTTCAACACATTGCCATCAAAGGCTGCTGTTTTCCCTCACTAGAAGAAAGAAAAGATACAGAGTCTGGGTTGCTGTTCTGATGGTTGCCTAGTCATTCCCATAAGTTCTCCTTGGCCATATGTAAACACTACACACCTGAAAAAGCAGGCTTATGAAGCAAGGTGCAAGTGTTTCCCAGAAAGTTGATGACATTCCTAGCTGATGCTGTTAGTGTCAGTCCTTGTCTTCTTGCAACTTGAACTGAAGCTGGCTTCTAGCGCTGTTCCACAGCCAGTGGGAAATGAGGCTGGGATTCTATCTTCTGTCCTGCTGGGATGGGAGAGCAGTATGGAACTAGGCACAGCTTCTGAGTGGGGGGATCCAGGGAGGTACATTCTTGCTGACATGAGGTCCCTGTGGGAGCCTGGGCCCCTCCTTCCTAGGGACAATTTGCTCCCAACACCAGTTTTACATGTTGAACTTCAACTTGTCTCAACAAGATAAAACTGTCCCTGCACTGCTGCCTCCTTCCTCTCAAGGCTTCCTGACATTATGCCTCATTATACCAAATAGCCAGACCAGCTCTGCAAGGGCTCTCTCAGGTCAGCACTTTTGATTCTGAGTTCTGACTTGATGGCAAGCAATCAGCCCTCCCTAGCCCATTGAGCTTCCTCGCTTCTAGAGAAAGTACAAACATTTTGTCAAGGGAGTTCCTGCTTAACTGCACTAAATACTAATGACCAGGGAGCAGGTTTCATCCTGTGGCCTCCCTCTGCTGCTATCAACCATCCATCCCCTTCACGCCCTATCTCCTAGTGACACAGTTAATCACTCCTTCCACTGGCCCACTTCAGAGGCATTAGTGCAGTTGACTGCTTCTGACAACAGTGAGTAAAAACCCACGAGTCACTTGTTAGAGATGGGGGTCTGATTATATAAATAGAGAAGCCAAAGATTTTAACCTAGTAGAGGAATAATATCAATTTTGGAAATTAGTTTGAAGACACTTATGTATACTTCCAGTTTGCATCTTCCTGCTTTCTAGTCAACTTCTTCCTGAGAAATTTTATGTCTCATGCTACTAGTACTATGGATATGCTAAAAGCAAAATGAGTCCAAACAAGAAAAATATATTTTTGTTGTTTTCATAACTTCCACTTCCACTTCCTAAATATCTTAAAAAACAAAACAAAAAATCTTGTCAGTTTTTCTTGAAATATGGGATTTCTCCCTGTAGGTGCAGTCACCATTGTTTCCCCACCACCGAAGTGCCCACAGTCCTCCCCCACACTCCACTATTCTCTCCTTCTCTGTGTTCTCTACTCTTCCCCTCCCTACCCTTTCCCTCCTGAGTGTCTCGGATCTACAGTCTGCTTTCAATAGTTTGTCTTTGATCCTTTGTTTAGTTTCTCTAGATTCCACATATAAGTGAAACCATCCAGTATTTATATTTTTCCTGACTCAATTCACTTAGAATAATCCCTTCCAGTTTTATCCATATTGCCCCAAATGGCATCTTTTTTGATTGCTCAGTAGTATTCCATTGTGTAGAAACACATCTTTTTGATCCACAACTCTGTCCTGTGGTGTTTAGGCTGTTTCCACATCTTGGCTATTGTAAAGAGTGCTGAGTGCTGTTACAAACACAGGAGTGCAGGTTTCCTAATGAATTAGTATTTTCTGTGTTCATTGGATAGTTATCCAGGAGTGGAATTTCTGGGTAATATGGTAAATTTCTTTTCAGTCTTTTAAAGAATTTCCACACTTCTTTCCATTGAGGCTGGACCAGTCTACATTCCCACCAATAAATGTTGATGCACATTTTTTCATATCATGTTGGCCATCTGCATATCTTCTTTGGAGAAGAGCTTCTTTAGATTTTTCTGCCCATATTTTGATTGGGTTGTTTGTTTCCTTTTTGTTGAGTTGTATAAATGATTTGTAGATCTTTAATAAGTGCCTTATAAGCTAAAAGGTGTACATTTGTTAAATATCTTTGTTGTTGGGCCTTCCTGGTGGTGCAAGGGGTTGAATGTGAGCACTATGAAGTTATCTGCAGCCACTGCAGCACAGGTTTGATCCCTGGCAAGATAGCTAACCCACATGGTGCAGCAGAACTCTCCTGTCTTGCCTGCTGCTCCCCTCAGCAGTGTATTTCAGTAAATCTACCTGTTCTACTCCCCACTGTGTCTCTGATGAATCCTCTCACCCCCAACCCCCTGGACCTCTGGCCTATATCCCAGTTCTTATATGCATAAATAAATCTTTAAAAAGAAATATCTTTGTTGTTGTGTACTGTGTTGTATAAATTCATAGAGAGAAAATGTTCCATTATGAAACAGTACAAAAAGCTTACAGAATGCTCAGGAACAAATGTCTGATCTCTTCAAGGTTAATCCAGGTATCCTGGAGAGCTTTTGTTTATTACTGAAGACAAAGGAAGTGACAGTGTCTTGAAAAGATTGCACAGTTTGTGATGTAACCACTTTGTTCTTCTGTGTCTACATTGCTTGGTACTTAGAGGTGAATTTGGTGGTGGCTACAGACAGTGCAGCAGAGACATAGCTGCAGTCACCTATGCACATAAGAAACATGTCCACAAGCACAGCTATGCAGCCACACACTCTGGAGAGTGCTGCAAACATGACAGAGGCCTGGGGATATCTCCCCAAGTGTTGGCAAAATCAGCACACATCTTAGGTCAGTGAGCACTAAAGAAAGACAGTGACATGAATATGAATTCTTGAATACTAGGAACATTTTTGGTCCAGGAATTTCATAGGTTTTGTCACCTTGTCTGCAGTCTCTTCCCTCTGTATTTAGTAAGGAGATTCTTTATAGAGCTAGTACTTGATTATGTTTTGTTCTGGTTGGCATTAAACCCACAAAGGGACAACCAAATAAGAGGTTATTTTTCATCTATCAACTTTTTGGCTACAGTCAAGCTGATTCTGTATTTTTTTCCAGCTGTATATATTTTTTATTTTTATTAATTTTTGTTTTATTGCATCATTGTTAATTTTTGCATAACATTTGATTTCTCCCGAGGTAATGAGCTTCAAGTCACAAAACACTGAGAGACATATACAAAGTATATTCCACACTCTTTGTTTCCTATCAAATGCCAAATAACATCTTGAGAATATCCAAACTGTTCCCAGCTCCTTCTTCCCAAAGCATGTTCTCCATTTACCTAATTACTGCCAGTCCCCAGACCAGTGCTGTTTCTTCAGCAGAGAATGGACAGTGCAGGTGTAGACCCAGAAGGGCTGCCAGCACCTTCAGTGGCACCCTGCAGGTCTGAGGGAACTCTGCTCTATGGCAGGAGAAGGGGGACCCATCGCCTTTTCTTCATTTCTTCAGATAACATATTGTGGACCAGGGTCAATATCCAATCTCAAATCTCTAATCTTCTTTGGGACAATTAGGTATAGAAATATTAAAGGAACTATTAAAAGTATATAGAGTTGGCCCTTGAACAATATGGGATTTAAGGGTCCCAATGCTTGTGCAGTTGAAAATTTGCATATAACTTTTACTTACAGTTACCCTGTAGGTGAGATTAGTTTTAGCACCCCCTTGATAAAAAAATCTGAATATTCTTAACTCTCTTATAGCCAGTTCTTAGTGTCTGTGGTTTCTGCATCTGCACAGACACCCTTTTTTGACTGAATCCATGAATGTGGAACCTAAGATTATAAAAAATCTGCATACTAGTGCACCTGCTCAGTTCAATTCTGGGGCATGCAATGTTTGACTGTACTCATGACTTCTTTTTTCCATTTATTTAATTTTTTGTTTATTTATTTGTTTGTTTGTTTATTTATTTGCTGACATTTTTTGAATTGCTGCTTAGTATTCAAGTATATGTATTCATGATTTCTAACCCAGAGGCACAAGAAGGGAATTTGCAGGTATTACCTGCTCTTATCCCCTGTACAGGAAGGTAGCCTCTCTTCAGGAAAGAGAGCTTGTGGGTCTAAGTGTATTTTTTTTCTAAGAGCTGAAAAGAATTCCTAGTATATCAATCTATTTGCTTCCCAGAGGCGGGGTCTTGGATTGAAGCCCAAGTGCCCATGTTGAAACTGAAGTCAATTTGTCTTGCCAGTTAGACCACCCAACAGCTATTGTAATTCAATTTATCTATTTTCCTTTTTTAAGGCTTGTTTTCCAGAGATACAACTAAGCAAACCTTCAAGATAAGCATGTGCTAATAAAAGTGACAACTTCTAAAAGTAAAGAGTTGAACAAGAAGATGCAATTTGTGTGTAACCAAATTTTGCCAAGTCATTCATTCCTAGCATTTTTGGCCCTCTCTCTACCCCTGTAAAATCAATATTAGCCACTAGATCAGGGAGCTAGATTGAGTCTTGACTCCTGTTTCCTTACCAGTCAACCTTGCAAAAAACTTTCTTTTCTCAGAAGTTTATTGACTTCTGTGCATTTTTTTTTTTTGCAGTGGTGCCAGTAATAAAGGTTTATTCTGAGAACCACAGAGGATAAGAATTGAACAAGAAGCTTCTAGATGCACAAAGGGTTTCTTCTCCTTGGCACTTTTGCCTCCAACAGAAGTCATTTCAGAGCAGGCTATAGCTTAAAACTGTTGAATTCTACTTATAATGTCAAATGATAGAGACACTTTTTGCCTGAAACAGAAATTTTGCTACTCTTCACAGTTTTCTGACTTGTACTTTTTTTCTTCACAGTCCCTGGGTTACTTTTGGCCCCTTCCTGAACAACAGAAATAAAATTACATTTTAAAACCAACCATTAGTTTATCGATGCTGCAAAGGTTTGTTAATCAAGTCAGACTTTTTCTTTTTTTTTTAAATCAATACATACCTGGCTTCTCCTGCTAATAGACAGTTACCCAATTATCTGTTCCCTAATCACATCCTTTAAAAATGTGACTTGTTTCATCGATCAGATAACAGCTAAATTGGCACCCAGTCTCTTGCAGAACACATTTAATCTCATCTGTACTTGATTAAAATGCCTCTCCAAAATCAATGTCAAACATAATTTTATCACTTTTTACAGTTATCACAGCACAACATGTAACAAGGTCTAGCATGAGATGAATTGAATTTATGTCTACTCACCAGTCCTTGGAGACCTCCAAATGTACAACAGAATAAATTTATACTAAAAACACTGAATTTCTAGTTTTTACCTATTTGGAATAAATTCCTACAAATGGAATTCCCAAATCAAAAGGCCAGCTTCTTTACATATCTGACTATCTGTATCTGCAGAACAACAAACACCCAAATACAAATATTGCCAAAATATAACTATTTTAAAATACAAATAGTACTCCCTATGTAAATTGATTTAATATAAAAAGTGAATTTCCTGAGGATCTCAGTGTGATACAGTAGTAATATTATACAAACCATACAATAATTTCTATGTCCTCAAGCACTTATGTTGCTAAAATGTACCTAAAGAATCTCTGTATTGTGAAAGTTTAATTAAAATGAACTCTAGGCTGAAACTCATTTATATAGAATAATCACTCACCCTGTCCATAGGGATTAAATAATGAAGCTAAAGGCTTTCTAATTACCCAAGGGGAAAAGGCTGTTATCTTTGTCATTAGTTTTCACCTCAGCCTTGCAAAGGGAGAAAATGCGATTAATTCATCTGCAATAACAATTCTGAAATTGTAAGCAGAAAACCAACATACATCTAACATTTTATAATATGTAAGGGATGTGTGATAGAAATGTAAATTACTTATAAATGGATTATGTTATATTTGCAACTGAATAATAGTAACTCCTTGTTCAGTGTAATGCAAATAAGAGACTAGGTACCTTGTAAGGTGTGTAAGTATAAAATGCCTGATAAGCTCAAGCTTGGGAGTGGGGGGAAAGTTACTGTCAAATTTCTCCTTGACAAATACTATCCAGACATCTGACCATAGTGACCCAAACATGAATATGTGCTAAAAATTTCCAAAAGAGAAAAGAAAAGCATGGAGCTGTGGAATAACACATTATAGTCTTATTTAAATGAGATTAGAGTTGGATTCATATGACATGCATCGTTATCTGAAGCCAGCAATAATAGTAACAACACCCTTATTAAAGGGTTAGTAGAATAATCAGGTGACAATTTCCTTTCTGGAGGAGCAAGTACTATTAATAAAGTGCAGGCAAATGCAAGAGCAACAAAGAAAAAGAATAAAGTTCTCACTGATAGGTTCATGGAACTGAGACTTTAAACAAACTGACATAAAACAAAACCTTGGCCTCAAATAAAGTTGTTCAACTTTGCTGACTTATAATATTGATGGCGGGGGGGGGGGTGCGGGGAGGAAGAATCCTTGGACAACTTGTCTTTCTGATTACCCAGGGGGAAATAATAATAAATAACAATATTACTAAAGGACCTGTCATGCATACAAACAATAAATCATGAAATTTCCCACTAAAGAATCAGTCATATGCCTATGTGACAATAGATACTGGAACCTGAAGCTTCATAGAACAGGAATTGAAATAACACTCTTCCTACTGCTGGTACCAGATACCAGAAACACAACTAGCTCATTGGGTTAAGCAAGATAACAGTTTGTCATTCGAAAGGACTCAGTATGAAGTGAACTTTTGGATGGAATTATATTTAATAGGACTTCTCTAAAAGTTCCCAAACCACCTTGTTTTCCCTTCCTTCTCCAGACTGTAGTGATTGCCTTTCTTGTAATTTCATCTTTCCTTGCGCCCCAAGAACATGTTGAGGATTGAGGTCACCAGGCCAAGCTCCTCATCTTTTCTGAAGGGACAACTTGGCGGGTTCTTCACTGTTCTGACTTGTTTTCTGGCCCAAACATGAATATGTGCTAATCCAACTTTCTGTTTTCTCCAGAAAATACAACTGAACTCCACAAATAAATATCAGTTCAAGTAAATGATTAGAAAACTATTCCACAAGTAAAAACTCCAAAAGGACAGGGACAATTATATTTACCAGAGAAAATAGTATTCCAGGGAGGAAAGAGGTAATGGAATGGAATTTCAGGGAAGAAAAAGACATGAGAATGAACAATATATAATGATTAAGTATTAACCTATCAGAACTATATAACACAATATATATACACCAAATTTAAGGATATCAAAATATATAAGACAATTATTAACAATTATAAAGACACACATTGGCCATGGTACAATAGTGGTAAGGGACTTCAGGACTCCACTTTCATCAATAAACAGATTAACCAGGTAGAAAATCAATAAGAAAACAACTGACTAAAATGAAGAATTAGACAACATGAGTTTAAAAACATTTATAGGGAATTGTACCACCTAAAAGCTGAGTACACATTCTTTTCAAGTGCACATAGAACATTCTCAAGGATATTTTGGGTCACAAAGCAAGTTTCAATAAATTCATGAAACTGAGATAATATCGAGTACATTCTCTGATCATGGCATAAGTTAGAAATCAGTCACAAAAAGAAAGAGAACAATTCTCTAATATGTGGAGACCAAACAACATACTAGTGAATGACAATTGTGTTAATGAAGAAATTAAAGGAGAAATTTTAAAAATACCTGGCAACAACTGAAAATGAAGAAATGCAGCAAAGTTATAACTAAAAGGGAAGTTTATAAAGGTCCAAATAAATAGGTAACCTTATACCTTAAGGAACTAGAGAAAGTAAAAAGAACAAAACTAAAAGCCAATAGAAGTAAGGGAATGATAACCACGAAGCCAAAAAGCTGGTTATTTTAAAAATAGACACTCTTTAATGAGGCACACAAAAAAATGGCAAAAACCTTGATAAGTAGAACTAGGAATAAAAAGAAGTTAAAACAGAAATGCAGAGAATTAAAGAAACTACCATGAACATCTTATACCTATAAATTGGATAACCTTGAATAAATGGGTACATTCTTAAAAGCATAAAACTTTTTAAGTTTGAATGAGAAAGAAAACCTGAAAATACCATTTTATGATTAAAATATTACTCTGATACCAAAAACATAAAAAAAATCTACAGAAATGAAAACTGCAAGCCAAAATCTCTGTTGAAGACAAATGAAAATATCTTCCACAAAATCTTAACCAACCAAATTCAACAAGATATTAAAAAGCTCATACTCCATAAGAGGATTTATTCCAGGGATGCAAGGATAGTTCAACTTTCTAAAACCAATCAGTGTAATTTACCACATCAACAAAAGGAAAAATAAAAAATCATATGATCTTATCAAATAGATGCAGTGAAGGTACTTGATAAGAATCAACATCCATTTATGACAAAAACTCTCCAAATATGTGGATAGAAGGGACATGCCTCAACATAAGACCACAAATATCAATAATTAGTTAGTATGATACTAACTATATCATACTGAATGGTGAGAATGGAAAGCTTTTCTTCTAAAATCACTGCTTTCACTATTACTATTTACTATAGTATTGGAAATCCAACTGGAGGAATTAGTCAAGAAAAAAATATAAAAGTAGTCCTGATTAGAAAAAATGAAGTAAAACCATCACTATTTGCAGAAGATATGACAGTATTCATAGAAACTCCCCAAACTGAAAAAAAAAAGAAAAGTTAGAAAAAAAATCAGTACAGTAAAGTGGCAGGCTACAAAATCAATATACAAAAATCTATTGTGTTTCTATATGCAAACAATGAGTTGGGAGAGAATGAAATCAAGAACATAATCCCATGTATAATCACATAAAATGAATTAAATACATAAGATTAAACTTAACAAAGGAGGTGAAAGACCTGCACAATGAAAACTATAATATAAAAAAAGAAGACATAAGAAAATGGAAAGATATTCTTTGCCCCATGGATTTAAAAAATAACCTTATTTCCCAAAGCAAGATACAGATTTTATATCTATCAAAATTTCAATGGATTCCTGAACCAGAAAAACTTTACTGAAATTTCTAACAAAAGATCCTAAAAATCAAAGCAATCCTAACAAAAAAGAATAATGCAGGTATGACTTCACAGACTTCAAGCATACTACAAAGCTACAGTAATAAAACAGTACAGTATTGGAATAAAAATTGGGACACTGATGAATAGAATAAAACTGAGATTTTTATACCCACACTTATATGTACAGTTACTCTACAACCAAGGAGCAAATAATAGATAATAGAGAAAGGAATTTTCTTCTGTTAATAGTGTCACAGAAACTGGACAGTGATATAAGCAAAAGATTGATATTAGACCACTATTTCAAACCATATACAAAAATTAACTCAAAAAGCTATCAAAAACTTGGGTATAAAATCTGAAACCATAAAATACACAGAAGAAAATACAGGCAAAAAATTCCACAATATTTACTGATGAGTTGTCTTTGGTGCTTCAACTAACTGAAAGGCAAAAATACACAAAAGGACTCTTCAAATGGCCACCTAGAAGTGTGAGTTCCCTTGGTATAAAGAAGTTACAGGTGAGTCTTTAAAGTTCAAGAGAGACCATGATGGTTTATCATCCATTTCAAGAGGACTGCAAGGGATAGTTGCCAGCAAATGAGTGGGGGGAGAGGGACTATAGTTCTCCATGAGAAAGTCAGCAATAATGCATTCTGGACTATGTATTATAAGGGAATACACATAACAAAGCTACACAGGAAAGTACTGTCCAGACCTGTACTGGGAAATAGAAGAGCTACATAAATAGAAATAGCCCTATACTGGGAAAAAGATAGAAGAGCTTTCCTAGGGAAGAAGGGCTAAGAATGACCCCCCTTCCTTTTTCTTTTCACTACTTGAAGCCAGCTCAAGCTTGGTGTGAGAAGAAGCTTCAATTTTGTTTTATTTTTTAAAGATTTATTTATGCATACAAGAAATGGGGTATAGGCCAGAGATGCAGGAAGGGGATTCACCAGAGACAGAGCGGGGAGCAGAACAAGCAGATCAATTGAAATACACTGCTGAGGAGAGCAGTGGGTGTGACAGGAGAGGTCTGCTACACCATGTGGGTCACCTCCCTGGCCACACATGGAACTGGTGCTGCAGTGGATGTGGATGCTTCATAGTGCAGTGCTTGATCCTCTGTGCCACTAGGGAGGCCCCTAGATGCCTCAATTTTAAATCAAGATCATAGATTTATTACAGAGGACTGGGTTTGTGAATAAAGACGGCTGAAATTTAGAATAACTGAAGAATTTTTTTCCCATAGAATGAGCAGGAAATCATATGATAACCAGCTTTTCTTCCAGAAAAAGAAATGCTATCAAATACACTTATCTGGAAACAAAACAATCTAATATGAGACACTGGTTTGAAACAAGTCTGTTCTATGTACTACTTACATGCACTGTAACATTTCCAGAAAGCTAGCGTCCCATCCTAGAATTTGAATGCCTTCTCCAGAGAATGTGACCTATTTATTTTATAGCTGGAAATGTTTCCTTTTGACTGCTTTAAACCATATTTAGTTATTTCTCTTGGATAATACTTAAAAAATGGAATTACTGGGCCCTGTGGTAAGAATTACTGGGCCCTGTGTTATTTTCATATGGCCTTGCTAATCGGTTTCCATAGTGGCTGTACTATTTTGCATTCTTACCAGTAATATATGGATTTCAGTGGCTTTACATACTTGTCATTTCACTTAAAAGTTTTTAACCACATGAGAATAGGCATTTGGTGGTATCACCTTAATGGCTTAAATTTGCATTTCCTTCTTCAAAATGACATTGAGCATCTTTTCATGTACCATCCCTCTACCATTTTGGTGAAGTTCTGTTCAAACCATTTGTCCCCTTTTTATTGGGTTGTTGATTTTGTTGTTGAGTTGTCCCAGTTTACTCTGAATCTCTCTAGCCTCTCAGAGGCTGTGGGACTATGGGAGGCAAGAGGTTGAGTCTGAAACCTTTGCCCTTGAGAGTGGCATCATGCTCAGCGTGGGTTCCTAATGCTTCTGACATTTTCTGGTCTTTGGGTTTCTGGCCCTGTGGCTGAGCTTCCTCCTTGAGCCTCAGTCCTGACAGCAAGGTCTCTGACATGGGAAGTCAAGTCTTTTCTTGGTGATTCTCTGAGGATTGTAGCGGTTTGGGAGGCTCTTCAATAGTCTTTGCTGTTACGTCAGACATGAGTCAGTGAGTTTTCTTTGGGGAATTAACGCTTATGTCTGGGTGTGTATCTGCCCATCTATCTTATCTTGCCCCATCCAGCGCAGAGGTCCTTAGTCCCTTTTCCCATGAGAGGACACAGCACAACATAGACAGTTCTACAGCCAGGAAGAGGGTCTTCATCAGAACCTGATCATTTCAGAGCCATGATCTGGGATTCCTTGCCTCCAGCACTGTGAGAAATTTGTTTATTGTTTAATAAACCAACCTGTTTTGGGCGATTTTGATATATCAACCTGGGATATCTATCCCAGAACGGAGTGGGACAAGGTCTTCTTGTTCCACTCAGGAACCCGTCATCTGGTGACCCATGGTGCAGATATAGTCTCTGTCCATAGCTCCCACATCACCTCTGTGATGTAGCTCCTTGACAGGCAACCTGGCACTGTCTTTCTGGGCATTCACCTTCCCTTGCCATGGGAGCCTGGATACCAGGAACCCAGAATTTCTGTTTAGTTACTGCTGGAATAAGCAACCCTCACCCAATAAAATAGGGGGAATGATGGATCAACATCCTAGCTTCATGTTTCTCCTTTCACCATGGGATGATTGGGATGTGTTCTACAATGTTCCCCGAGAGCCCCGACAAGACTAAACCCCAGTTCCCCACAGTGGTAATAAGCCTGAGGCATGTCTCCTAATGACTTCTTTCTCCTGCTGCTTACTTCCCACTTTCCTACAAAGGTTCCCAGTGTCAATCTCCAAATTACTTACTTGCAGTAAAATCTTTTGTCTCAGGGTCAGCTTCTAGGAGAACCAAATCAAGATAATTTGCTCCAAATTATTGTACCCTTTTTACTATATGTCTAAAACGCAAGCCTAATCTTTCCATAGAAAGCTCAAGTAAAGGCAACAGAAACAGAAGTGCTAATTGTGATGGCTTGAGTCAGACTTTGATGAATGATTTACTTAGCATTCTCAGCTGCCTCTCATCCTACATGCTTCTCGTAGAATCAAGGTCTGGTCATTTCTATAATTCAGAGTTGAATATTATAGCATGTTCACTGGTTCTGGCAAGATACGCTTCATAGCAAATCAGGCAGCTTCTACTTCTCTGACAACAGTGGCTGTGAGTAGAGCAAATGTGTCAATAGATAAAATCATTAGTGGCTTTCACAAAGGTACAGACCAAAATGTTTCTTTACATACACAAAGATTTTTCCAAGTACTTTCCTAAGCTAAGTAGTGAATATTTTAACAGATTGGCAGAATGCTTTAACAACATTAGAAAATTTTTGCAATAAGGGTATCCACTTTATAAGCCCTGGCCACTCTTAATAGAGTGAAATTTCCTTCTTTACTGGCCTATATAATGTTTGAATCCATAAAGGAAAATGACCTGGTTTTGACATGATTTGTAGTTATAAAAACACTGTGCTCTGGAAAGCATTATAAATGCTTCACTGCGCTTTAGTAGGAAAGAGTTCTTTTGAAGAATGGAAATCAATACTTAATGTAACATCTCACACTCTTAGAAATAAGACAGATTCTACAAGAGGCAGGATCTTCCCTGAAACAAGCCGGAATGACTCAGTCTGGTCATTGTACCTCTTATCAGTAATTGAAGCAGGTGCTTTACTGACGGTATTGGGCACACTGGATCTATGGTGCAGTAAGAAACAAAGATGACATATGACAGTGTCAGTGTCAATAGCAGTGCTACCATCCAGCAATATCTTGTCAGTGTTCAGTGCACTGTCACTAAGCAATTACCAGGAACACTCAGCCCACTGTGATAAGAACCTGTATCTTTTCTGGTCTAGTCTGTTTGGGTCTTGAAGTCTCTTGATGTCATTTTCTGCTGGTATTTCTCTGCATGCCATGAATATTCTCATTATCTTCTTTGTTATTACACTTATTACTCACTTGTAGAAAATTCTGTTTTGGCTTAGTAGTTGTTCACTTTAGTACAGAATCATTGCTTGATTGCTAAGGGTATTCTACTTTCCATCACTGTGTCCAGTATCTTGATGGCCACCGGTCACTCACAGCCTGAAATGGCATGTGTAGCTGCATGGTGGCTAGATCGGCTGTGTCCTAGAATATCCACGTGGTTACCCATGCAGCCTTAAGACTTCTTTTATTATGCACATTTGCATTGGGGTAGGAAGATAGGAGCATCCAAGGGTCACAGGATTTTTTTTTAAATGTACTAGAATATAAATCCAGGACAAATTATAGTTCTAGTTTGGATGGAATGAGAGTGATTCTTTCCCACCTGCATTTTGATAGAATTCTCTTTGAAAATTAAACTATGAATATTGAGTAACTAAATTGTGCTGACAGGTATATTCCTTTGGCTTAGGTCTTTCTTGGTCAAAGTTGACCTCCTGAAATTACATAGAGACTTGAGTTTCGGTCAAACTAATTTGTGTCTCTGTAAATGTCTTGCTTCAGGATGACGTTTGTTTTTAAAACTATTAAAGGCAGAGCAGAGGCAATAGATCTTGAGAGAAAAAAAGAAAAGTTCCCAGGATAATGAAAATCAATTGAATAATGCTAATGTGGAAATGGCCTTCAGAAATGGTTAGTGCTTTATCATAATATTAGTCTCAGACCTCAGAGGACATTAAAAAAATGTTATGCATGTCTTAGAGCCCAGGGAGTCTTTTCTCAATCATATAACTTAAGATGTAGAAAACCTGTCATTTTTCTTAGATTTGTTTAATGGCTCCAGTGCTCAGGATCCTGCTTAATGATGCTGGTGAAGCTTCTTGATTGTGGTGGGGCAGCCAGAAAGTCTTCCCTGCACCAGTTTGCTGGATCTCAGCAACAGGTCAAAAACTAGGTCAGAAGCATTATCATTTTGCATTAAAATCCCAGCTGGCTTCAAGGCCCTGTGCTATTGATTATTTCCTGCCTTTTCTATATCATCCACTCCTGGGAGCTGGCCCTTTTCCGTTAACTTCTAACATTAAACATACTCAACTCTCACCTGTCTTAAAACTTAAAAATCCTCCTCCTACCACATTCTTTCCACATTATAATTTCTTATATATTCTGGCTTCCTCTTATTTATTCCTCAACCTAAATGCAGCCTGATATACTGCTCCAGGAAAACTGCTTTTGCACAGATCACAAATAGCTTTGTCATTGAATCTGATGGCCATCTTTCAAGTCTAAAAGTTCATAGACCTGTTGGCCACTTTTGGTGTTTTGTTGTTTTTTAAAAAATGATTTATTTATGCATACAAGAACTGGGGTACAGACCAGAAGTGTGGAGGTGGGGTGAAAGGATTCACCAGAGACAGAATGGGGAACAGAACAGGCAGATCAACTGAAGTACACTGCTGAGGGGAGCACAGGCAAGACAGGAGAAGTCTGCTGCACCTTGTGGGTCACCTCCCTGGCCAGGGATCAAACTTGTGCTGCAGTGACTGTGGATGCTTCATAGTATGGTGCCTAACCCCTTGTGCCACCAGGGAGACCCCCACTTTTGGTGGTTTTGATGTCCCAGGATGTCATGAGGCTGGAACGAAACTGACAGGTCAAGGAGGTAGCCCCTATGACACTGAGCTAGATGGTAAGAGGTAAGGGGTGTGAAGAAAGTGATTCTAGAATTGAGAAATGAGACCAGCACCCTGTGCTACTCGTTGCAGGAAGAACCATCACCAGCTCTGTAGCAGCTATTATTTTTTGTCCTCCTCCTTAAAACTCAATCAACAAACAGAAAGATAACAGTTTCTAGGCCACATGCAAATATAAGGGCATTGTCCTCTGGAAATTTCTGGAAATTTTATGAAGCAGAATATGCTAAATTATAAGCAAGCATTGTTTTTTCACTGATAAAATTAGCAGACTATCTATCATTTGTGATTTTTCCACTAATTTTTACTCACGAGCTCTTCCTCCACATCATCCTACAGTCAGCTCCGTGAATAAATAGCCATAACATCTTGATTTACACACAATTCCTTCACCTTTACAATATATTTGTCTTGACCATGACACTGTAGCCTTGACTTGTATCCAGCTGGCTTTTTCTGTGGTGCCTGCCATGACAGTCATGATTTTGTTTTCTTTTCAGTTTGCGTTTTCATTTCTTAGACAGAACTTTTGCCTCACAGATAGATGAGGCCATAAATGCTATTCTTTGTGAATCCTTCTCATTTCCTCCTATGGACTTCTGGGACAATTTTGCAATTGTGCCTTTTTCAAACACATACTATCGTGCAGCTAGAAAACTCTTGTTGCATACAATGTTGTTTAATAAATGTTCTGATTGAAGCACAAAATTCTCCCCACCTCCAGTACATTTCATCTTTCCTTGGTCTGCCTTCTCTATAGGTTACCTAAGAATACCTTTGTGTTTGGCCAGAGAATGGTGCATTTGTAGACTTATTATTTTACATGACAGTCTTTAAAGGAAGGGAAAACCAATGTCACATAATTTTTAATTGGGTCTAGACACCTCAAAACACTTCGTCCTTTCTATTACAATAAAGGAAAATGCTTTTTACTCTGATTAAAAAAAATCCTAATCTCTGCAATAGATTATAAGGTCATCTTCCCATTATAACTGTACAGACCTCCCACTGCTCCACTTCTCACGGCTGCATAGCTGCATGCCCTTCCTGCTACTCCTCAAACACCCTAGGAATATTTCCACTTCTATGTTCCCCTTCCTGTGCCTGCACTGTTCTTGCTCTGCGGCTCCCACTGGGTTCCTATCATCTCATCAAATCCACCCAAGTCCCCCAGCCTATACACTCTCACAGAATTCTTGCTCTATTCTTTCATCCATAGCAAATGATATAACATAAATTTAAAAATTTACTGCTTAGTGTCTGTCCCCTTGATGTCTTGTCAAGAAGGCAAGAATGTTTGTTTCTTCACTGTTCATTCCAAGTTCTGAAAAATGTCAGGTACATGGCAGCTGCTCAATTTATTCATTATTATATGATAAAATTAATGAAAGGGAGACATATATAAAAATGTAAAAGTATGTTTGTGTGAAAACAAATTTCAACCAGTTTTCTTTTCATTTCCTGATAAAATGTTTCCAGTCCTATTAATGTCTTAACACTTTTTCATAGTTTATTAGAAAATTAGCCCTTGGGAAAAGGCAAAACTGAGGCTAACTGGTCAAATTGCTTTCAGATCCTAAAGTGCAAAAACAAATACTTGTCTAAATATTTCTCTGAAGCTTGCCTTTATGGACACAGCAGAGCCTGGAGGCTTACCTGGAGTTGAAAAACTCAAATATAGAAGCGAGGGATCCACCAACAGAAATTCAAAACTCAGTGCAAGAACAGTGTGTTCATACATTTCCATGTATGAACCTCCCTGTAACTACCCAATTCACTTAATCTAGCCCACATTTCTTTGTGGAGCCAACTGGCTCCATCACCAATAAAATTTGATTTATTTTTCAAACCTGATGCCCAAAAACTGTACTTGTATAACTTTATGTTCTCTCTGAATCAGATTTGAGGTTCTATCCTACCCCCTTGTCATTCTACTTGCAATAAAGTTAACTTCTGTTCTCAAAAACCTAATGGCATAATACAAGCTATGCATGTCAATAGTGACCACATATGCTTGCTAACAAAGGATTCAGAAGTTCAGTTGCCAGATACCATTGGTGGGATGGTCTTGGAAAGGAGGAAATGGTGGGACCTTTTGATGAAAGAATTGTATAAGGATCTACTGAATGACTGGGGAATGACCAATTCAAAATGAACCTGTGGCTTCTTGCTTCAAAGAATCCAAAGCAAGCAATTTTCTATGCTGCTGCTTCTTTTCTTTGATTGTGATGGAAGTTAGCCATGCAAGTAGAGCCAGACAAGATGACAGACCTTGTAAATTGTCTAGGTTCAAAGAACAGATGACTTCAGGGAAGATGAGCCTTTCTTAAGAAAATAATAGGAATGTGTTTGTGATTGTATCTAGGTTGTGTGACTGGTGACACTGCAGTGCCTCCTGGAGCTGCCTGGTGCTTTGTTGTTGACAATGGACTCATCCGGGAGTTCTCCTCCCCCTGAGCCCTCTTTTGAATAGAGCTCTTCATTCTCAAAACTGTGCTTGACAAAGCAGCAGGCTGAGTAAACCATTTTGTGACAGCTTTCTATGTCAGGACTATATTGCATTGTGTCAGACATGAGAGAATAGATGTGGTAATTGCTCTGGAGGAACACCTCATGAAAGATGAGGGTGTATACAGATAACCAGTATAGTTACCGTTACCATTAAAGACATTAGTGAAAAGTCTTTAATCTGAGAGTTGAGAAATTGTTTCTATTTGAAAAAAGCCTTGAAAAGCTTTTATAGAGGAGATGGTGGTTAAGCCAAAATAGGAGAATAGGTAGGATGGGAAATTCATTAGTGGTAAAAGAGACAGCATGTGGAAAGCCTTAGAGATGAGATGGAAAAATATAGCATGTTTTCTATTCAATAAAGTACATAGCACCTTTCAGTAGCAGTAGAGAGAGAGAAGATCAGAAAGAAAACTCATTTTCAAGCTGGGCAGGACCCTGAAGTATAGTCTCAGGGATGAGCTTTATCCTGACAGCAATGACAAGTCATTAGATGTTTTTGAGAGAGTATTTGAATGAGTCAGAGTGCAGTTTTCCCTCAGTTGTTGAGAAGTGAAAGAAACTTACTGTTTCTTTGTAATTTTTACTCATGACACACTCTTGTATCATTCTCAGGTCCAGCTAACTGCTGGACACCAGAGGGTAAGATGGAATAAGATGGAAGCCCAGTTAGCTGATCCCTCTGCACCAAGTTCTATGTCACAACTTTGAGAGCTCCCTTTGGGCCCCTTAAGGCAGATAACTTCAGGCCATACAGACGAAGAAAGTGCACTTAGGCTCTGGAGAAATAAGTCAGGTGCCTGAATTACATGTTTCCTGAACACATTTTCTACCTCAAATTGTTTCTGCCAGCTTGTTGATTTCTTTTTCTAACTTTACATTAAGTCAAATGTTTTCTTCTTTTTTGTTAATGGAACCATTGAAAGGAAACACACTAGACATACTGGGTGAAAAATAAGCAGAAGGGAGCTGTAAATCATATTTGTAAAAGTAGTAAAATGGAATAATCTCATCTATTTGAGAACCATGGTCAAAAAGGCTTCCTCTAATATCTGATTAGAGAGTCCTCTTCAAGAAGTAAATATAGATGCTGAGCATTTTGTTGTTCTCAGTGTGTCATCAAAGGCCTGACTTCTTTGGAGGTTACAGGGCATGAGGAGAAAAATTGCTCTGAAAATAATCCTCTGTCATTTTTCAATTTCCAAATAAAATTGGTTACTTGGCTCAGAAAGTGCTGCACAAGAGATAAATCATTTTTAAGAAGCATTGCACTGCTATTAAATTTTTTCTTTATGTGGTAGACATGCTCACTTTAAAAATAAATATATACTTTACAAATTAGAGTATAGCAAGAGCATTTGTTCTACCAGAGTTGACAAGAAAACATGTTTAAAGGGGCAGGCCATCTGTCTGCCTGCATTATGTTGACACATAGATACCTACAGGCCTGCACATACCTCACATATTAATAACAGGATGACAGATGCTCCCATTTTAGCTGCTTTTGAAAAAAATGGAACCGTTTGTATTTAGCTATTCCATGAGTATATTGTTTCATGTTGAACAACCACTGTATAGTGATGCTGTTCTATAAGTAGCCAAAGTTACACACTAACCTGTATTTTTTTAAAAAGATTTGTTTTATTTATGCATCTAAGAACTGAGGTATAGGGCAGAGGTATCAGGAATGGGGTGTGTTAAGAGGAATCACCAGAGACAGAGAGGGGAGCAGATCAAGTGGATCAACTGAAATACACTGCTGAGGGAAGCAGCAGGTGAGACAGGAAAGGTCTGTTGTGCTATTTGGGGCTGCTGTGGCTTCCAATAGATTCTTGTTACCTGAGAGCACTGGCTATAGAGCTGCATTTAAAAAATGTATTTTAAAATTTGAAGGTTGTCCTCCTATTCTGTTCAGGCTGCTGTAGCAAAACACCACAGGCTGAGTGACTGATAAATGGGAATTTGTTACTCGAGTTCTGGAGAATGGGGGGTACAAGATCAGCTCATACAGATTGAGAGTCTGGTGAGGGCTGGTTACCTGGGTATTGGGGCAGCTTCTCATTGTGTCCTCAACTGGTGAGAGGGGAAGGAAGCGTTGTGGGCATCTTTTTTGTAAGGGCACTGATCCCATTCATGAGCACCCTACCCTTATGACATAATCACCCCCAAGACCTTACCTCCAGCTACCATCCTTTTGGGGATTAAGTTTCCACATATGAATTTTGAGGGGAGGCCAGTCTATACAGCTCTTCTGTCCCCTCAGATTTCTTTCTATAACAGGTAACCATGTTCTTATCTGGCATTTTTGTTCTTTAACGAGGGGTCTGTATATTTTTCATTAGCTGTCATGTATACAAAAAACCCTTTTTACTTAAAATATCATTTATGTATGTGCACATGTACAATCTCTCTGCCTGTCCTCTGTCCCCAGCTCTTTTCTGTCTTTCTGACTCTCGCTAATGCACACTTGCCCTCCAGGATGCTGAAGTTGCATTTTTCCTAAAATATGTTTAGCTAAAGCCCATGAAACTCTCAAAATACTTGTGGTAAAATCCTGTTTGCATTTGCTTTCAATCATCCTCCACATGTGTTTCAATAAATCTACTTAATTTCCCTTTTGTACTGTCTTCACAGCACACATTGGAATCTTTCTACTTAAAGAGCAATTCTAATTAACTTTATTGTTTCACTATAGTTAGCAGGTAGAAGTGCAGTGTGAATCTATTATAACATTCATAGATGTGGTTTGACAACTCTGCCCCTCACAGTGTGTAGGAGATATTTTATAGTATATTAATGTATTGTGGCATCAGTGCATTTACCAGTTTACATTGAGTGTTCTCTGTTTACATGCAATCATGGTTTTATTTTCTTTTTAGTATAAATACCTGTGATGAACATTATGTATCCTGTAGTTAAGAGCTATGTTGTTTCTCTGCCTCTCCTCTGCCTTCTTTGTCCTTTCAAACATTTGCTGAACACTTCTGCTGGAGGATTTGGACAACTCTTTCTGTGGCACAATGAGTCTGATCAATGGTGGGTCCTGGAAGAGATAGAAAGGTTGACATTGATATTCATGGTGGGTAGGCTGGTTCAGTAGGCTGGAAACGAGAAACACTAAAGGGCATGGATCATGGTGAAGTGGGATGTTACTGGGAAATGATTCAAGAGATTTATTGTTCAGTCCAACATAGAGGGCCTCCAGAAGATCATATTCCAAACACTCCCATTCTGGGCTGTGTCCAAGAGTCCAGGAACTCTGCTATATAAAGAATGAAGAAACTGGGGCCTCCCTGGTGGTGCAGTGGGTTAAGCAACACACTATGAAGCAAACCACAGTCACTGCAGCACGAGTTTGATCCCTGCCACCAGCCAGGGGGGTGACACACATGGCACAACAGAACTCTCCTGCCTCACCCGCTGCTCCCCTCAGCAGTGTACTTCAGTTGATCTGCCTGTTCTGTTCCCTGCTCTCTGTGGTGAACCCTCTCACCCCGCCCCTCTGGCCTTACCCTAGTTCTTGTATATATAAATAAATAAATCTTTAAAAAAAAAAAAGAATGAAGAAACTGCTAAGGAGTTTTCTCTCTGCCCTTCCTCTAGCTACAAAAAGAAAAGAATCACAGAAAGGAAGAAAATTGGTCCTGTGTTATTTCTGGCAGAACAGGCAGATCTATTGACATACACTGCTAAAAAGAGCAGTGGGCAAGAAAAGGAGAGGTCTGCTGCACCATATGTGGGTTAGCTCCCTGGCCAGTAATCAAATGCAGGCCATGGCAGCAGTAGCACTGAGACTAAACCCTAGGCTACTGAAGAGGCCCAAAAGTTTATTTTCTTAAAGCAGATGAACACCTGGTCTCAGTGGCTCATAAGAATAGTGCAAGACATAATGAGTTTGGGCGAGAACAGAAACAAGCATTTTGTCACTGAAGATCATCACATCTGAAAATATCACTGAGGACACATGCAAACATTTCCTTCCAGAAATCTCTGGAAACTGTGTGGTTTCCTACCTGCCCAAGAGGACTAAGTCTCTTGTTCAGGTCTAAGGCTTTTCACCCTATAATCTGTACTAATTTCCAACCTCCATATACACCACAATTTCAGCTGCTTTCTCAGGTCTAGTTTCAGTATCTCTCTGGGAGATGTGACTAAATAGGGCCAGAGGTTGTAGTAACAGTGGTGACTTAGAGGCTGGCTTTAATTTTCTTCAAGAAATTGTGTTTTTCCTCTTTTTTTTTAATGAAATCAGGAAACAGTAAGGTGATTGGATTTCTGTAGTTGTTTTCTTCTTCATTGGCTTAAGGATGTACCCCAATGCCTCTAAATTTTCATAAATGAATAAACCAGGAAAATAGTTTGCCATTTGGGAACAGAGGTGACATCAATTGCCAACTTGAAGGTGCTTCTTACTTTCTCTACAGAGATCTTGAATATACTTGGTTACCTGACCAAACACAGGGAGTGTTTTCCTTTGGGTAGTGAAAAACGCAAAAGAGAGTTTTGTCTATAAGTTGTTTGGCTTGGGGAGAGGCCATTTAGTCGAGGGTACCAGGCTCAACAACTAATTCACAGCTCAGTGCCTTCCATTCCACCACAAAGCCAGGAAGGTGAAAGGGGAGCTTGAGTGGTGTGCCTTATGCTGAAAGCAGAGGGCGGTTTACTACACAGAACAACTAGGTGCTTGATGGGAGTATCAAAGGGACTCAATAATGTGAAATCTGGGACCTGTAGAGAGATGTTTCCTGAGATGGTGTCAATGGAAAGCAGTTTACCAGGTCAGTCAATCAGAAGTTTTTTCATATCCTCCTCTAATGTTCTCATTTATCTTTATTAGTAACATTCTCTTCTTTGGACACATCAGTGTGAGAATGAACAGAATTTTATTGTTTTTACCTATAGAATTTTCAATGGGTTAAGCCTCTTTTGGCAATTTCTAATAATTACATTTGACATAGAATACCCTGATTTTGTAAGAATCAACTGTAAGAATTATAAAGTTGGTAGCCTAAGAACCCGGAGGCTGCCTTAGAGCTTCCAGTCTTCCAGTTGACCTTGACTATGCTAGCTCAAAATATTTTCAGATTCTGTGTTCCATGATCCACAGAGAACCAGGGACATTGAGTGAGCATCTTGAATATTTTCACCTGCACTTTCTTTTGCACCACCTCCCACCCCCATCTAAACATGACATACCAAATCTTCAGAAGAGTTTTTCAGCACTCATAGCCTAGCAATTCAGAATAGGAAACAAACTGATACAAAATATACAACTATAAAAGTACATTTATCTTTTTCCATGATTTGACATTTTATTCTTCTTACAAAACACTCAGCTGTCAGCAATGGTTCATGTCTGCTAATTTCAGAATTTACAATGAACAATTTGACTAGTTCTTCAAGATAATGGAAGGCTTCCTCCTATTTGTTTAAGTCATCATAGGCTCAGAGCAACTTGGTGTTGTTGTGAAACAATGGATGTTTACCAAGGAAAGTGGTAGAAGCTACTCTCCTAGAACAAAAGAAGAATCAAAATCTAGAATAAGATACATTTATATCTATCTGATATGGTATATATGAGTATATATATATATATGTTTTTGGGGAAAAAACAATGGCATATCCAAATTAGATAATTTGAATTTTTAGAAATGAACTACTTACAATGGTGTGAATAGGGTGATGGGAACTATTAAGGAAATATACAGACACTGGACCTGACAGTGGTAGCAGTGATCTAGGTCTTTAGAGATGTCTGGCATAAGCCAGCAACACTCTGGATGAATGCAGCTGAAGTGGAAGCCTCAAAATTCTACAAAGATCAGAGGCCTCATCGTTCTCAGGGGTCTGCGCTTAAGGATTTTTCAGTCCAGAAAACCAGTCCAGTTGAGCCTCAGTAGATGAGTATCTCTGAAGCCTCTCTGGTTGAGTCTCTCTTGGACCTGAGGAAAGCCTTGGCTTATATCCCCTTTAAAGTATCCACCTTTCGGGCCTCCCCTGGTGGCGCAGTGGGTTAAGCAACGCACTACGAAGCAAATCGCAGCCACTGCAGCATGAGTTCGATCCCTGCTGCCGGCCAGGAGGGGGACCCACATGGTGCAGCAGACCTCTCCTGCTGTGCCCGCTGCTCCCCTCAGCAGTGTACTTCCCTTGATCTGCCTGTTCTGCTCCCCGCTCTCTGTGGTGAATCCTCTCACCCTCCCACACCTCTGGCCTGTGCCCCAGTGCTTGTATGCATAAATAAATCTTTAAAAAAAAAAAAAATAAAGTACCCACCTTTCAAACCTGATTGGTCCATTTGCCAGTCTTGTTTCCAAGACTGGATTGGTGCTGGTGTAAGCTTGAATCTGATTGGTGCTAGTGGGAGCTCAAACCTGATTGGTCTGTTTTCAAAACAGCCACCCTGAGAGCACATCCAACTTGCCCTACACAGTCTCATGCAAGAGGTGTGCAGGCAAGCTTGCTGTATCTGAATGGTGCTGACCAGATTTAAACTTGGCCTACAAGTCTCCAACACTATAGTGGGTTTATTTTTCTCTCCCCAGGCTCATCCGAGAATGGAGTCTAGCAACTTCTGCTGCTGGAGAACCAGGATTCGTGAAACTACTCTTACATAATAACCACATTAAAAAAAAAAGATTACCGTCATCTCCATTTTACATATGGAGAAACTAAGTTTCAAAGAAATTAAGGAGAATGGCATTATTTAGTTTAAGACAGAACTCATCAAGATCCCATTGTACATTATACTTTCCTATCTCTCTCTCTCTCTCTCTCTCAGACACACACACACACACATATACACACAATGTTTTGGTATTCTGTACTGAAATAGGACCTGCTTTGTTTTCATCCTTAGACTGTCATTCAAACTTGAGACCTTCTAGAAAGAATTCAATCTGACAGGAGAGCTTGCTTACACCTGGCTGCCTTGGGATGCTGGGGAATCTGCCCAGGACCAATATGTGCAGATGAATCATGACTGAGTCTCAGGTAGAGGGGGTTGAGTGTGAGCTGGGGTCTTTGTAAATAGTGCTCAGGGTTCCTGAGCAACAATAATACACCATCAGTAGATACAATGGCCATATGCCCTTGTGTACTGAAATGATCCTTATTTATTGTTGTCCAGTGTATTTAAAAATGCCTCTTTAAAAAGTGCCCCATGTTGGGTGACAAATTATATGGTCACCAAACCAATAGTCCTATGCTATCATTGGTACTCAGTCTTAAAAGTGTTGGGTCAAGGACAATGGAGATTTTGAACAGTTAAGTCAGCAGGAGAGGTGACTAAATATCACCCCTGGATTTGATTGCTATGGTAAAGATCCATTAAGAAATTGACCAACAGTTCAAATTAACAGCATTTTCATTCTGGTGTAAAAACCCAAATAATCTAATTATAAAGGTTAATTTTATAATTTATTTTCAGATTACTAAACAGAGGGAAAATGTTTTGGAGAATGTTTTATGCTGCAGACTCATTAATGATTAAAATGCCTGGGAACAAAAGCATGCACAGTTACAAATTATTCAAACCACATAAGACTTTATAAAATTCTGTCTATGAGAAGCATCCAATAAATAACCCAGAATTCATCTATTTCATATCCATGCCCTTTGGTTTCAATGACATTCTCATTTTTCAAAACAATATTGAGTTAGCCCTGCACATGAAATTTCAGAAAAGTTCTTCCAGTTAATCAAAATTTACTCAATTTGTAGTACAACAATTTTATCCCCCAGAGAATATCATTGCCAATTCATAGCTCTGAACCTGACCAAAAAAGTACTGTAGGGACATGTGCAAAATGACAGTCCTCAAGTAACTTTGTGACTTGGAAACAGAATGACATAAAGATCAAGACATGAAGTTTCTGCTTCATGTAAGAATGAAATATAAGACATATTCATTGTCTATGGATAAAGGATAAAAGAAAAAAAATCTGTAAAAGTAGAAACTAAAACAGGAACTAAAATTTCATAGTAAATTATGAAAACAAAAAGTTTCAGTAGGATTTAATGAAATTAAAAACTGGAGATTTTAGTGTCACTTTTTGACAAAATGGTACTTCAGTCTATGTGAAGTATCACTGGATACCTGATTTCGCACCTGACCATGAAGAGATTCATTTAACAAAGACACATGAGGGCTTCATTGAGTCCCCTCAGGGAATTCTCTTGAACATTTTTAATTCCATATATTGACCTTTGGAGTGCTCAGCTTGTCACCCTCCAACTCCTTTTCTTAACTCAGCTGTTATTATGAAGTGCTTCATTTGTCAGTCTTAGTGTATATGATTTGGAGGCATTCTCTACCATCATTTTTCTCAAACACATGAAATCCTTTATCTTTCACAAGATTTGCATTTTCATTTTTTATCAATGCACATCATATTAACAGTGCATTATTGATTATTCTAAATGATGTAGGGTAAGTAGTGCTCAGCCTTTGTGCCTTTGGCCTCTGTGTCTATAACCTGTGGCCTTGAATGGAGGCAGCTTTTAGGAGCATGCACACTGGGTATGCAGGCCTGATGGTGGCACCTAAAATGTGGTGTGAGCATTTGTGAGTGGGCAAACATGAGCCAGAGACTGAGGTTATAGGGCAGTATAGTGAAGAGACCATGAGAGAACATCAGAGCAAATCTGGAGTGAAGCCCTTGCATGCCCTGCACCTGGTTGACTCACTACAAATTGTGTAGAAAGATCATTTAAAGCCTGAAAAAGCCACTGTCGGCTCCAGTACTCTTCTTTGCCCGCTCTGCCTGCTGCCTGCTTGCACTACGATGAAAGATACTGGAATCCAAAAACCAAGGACACTGATGTAATTGGAGGGGAGATTGTAGGGTAAATGGAAGTTATCAGGTTTTTCCACCTTCCCTCCATTAGCCTCAATGATAGGAACGCAGGGGCCTGATGGCAGCATCTAATAGGATGTGGGCATGCATAGGTGGGCACACCTGGGCTGAGAGACTGGGCATATAAGAACGGCGTCACTAGGGCCTCCCTGGTGGCGCAGTGGGTTAAGCAACACACTATGAAGCAAACCGCAGCCGCTGCAGCATGAGTTCGATCCCTGCCGCCGGCCAGGAGGG
>JAGFMF010012245.1:725987-740070 GCA_019455555.1 Galemys pyrenaicus
ATGCATAAATAAATAAATCTTTAAAAAAAAAAAAAAAAAAAGAACGGCGTCACTACTACTCGTAGTAGTAGTAGCAACAGCAGCAGCAGTGTGGCAGTAGCAGAGAAACAGAGACCACGAGACAACCCAGAAGAGTCTCAAGAGAGTGAAGATTTGCCAGGGGCAGCGAGACCTGCTGGCCTACTAGCCCCCAGGCCCCCTGCCTGCCTTGTACCTGGCTGTCTCACTGCTAGTTGTTCAGAAAGATCAATAAAAGCCTGAAAAGGCCACTGAGGGCTCCAGGACTCCTCTTTTACCCATCTGTCCAGATCATAGAGAACCTGCTCCATGCCTTCCTGGCACTATAGAAATCAACTTTTAACTCTAGCAGAATTTTTGAATGGGGAAGAACTTAATGACTGGTCTACTAAATAATATCTTTCTTTTAAGTCATCCCTAGTACCAATTACATAGCACTAGGGCCTTAGATAATAAACTCAGGTACCTTCTTGTACTTCAGGTTTGAGTGCTAATTCCATCAACTTTTTGTGTGGTCCTGAGCAAGGAACTTTACCTTAATGATCCTCCAAGACCAGGAACCTAGATTTTTGTTCTGGAATCTGAGGTGTTCTGTATATAATTTTTAATGTGCATGTTGTCAGGAAATATGCTCACATTTCCTCAAATTTTTAAAAGAGCCCACCCAAAAATTCAATCATGAAGTATCTCATGTGATACTTCAACTAAAGTTGCCTCCAGCACTCACATTCTCTGATTTCTGATAAGTCCCTGAGTCAAATTATCTGTGCAAATTGAAAGTGGAGGACTGAATAAAGGTAGGGTGGAAAAATAATAAACTGCTACCTGTAAACACTTCTGAAATATGGGTAGGTAATCTTTCTGTTCTAGTCATCCGTCTGCTTCTGGCAACCTCCTGAAACTTGTTTTGAGAAACAATTAAAGATTTTTCAAGTTTGTTGTTTCAGGGGAAGGCAGAATGCTACACAGAAGACTTAATGATGCATGTGTACATCATTAGACAAGTAGGGAGAACGCAGCTGATTCCATGTCTAAGTATTTGAAACATGGCTAAATAACTGCTATCCTGTATTAGTGATTAGTCGTGACTAAAATAATTGCAAATATTAGAATTAGAAAATTATATGCAGTATCTGATACAGGCAGAGCATGCATACTTTCTGAAAACAGAAGTAACTGGGTCATTAATAATTATTCTAGTCCTTGACATCATCATAACTATAATTAAATAACAATTTCTAATTTTTAATTCTAAACTCTAAAGAGATTTCAATGTGACTGTCTTGTAACAATAAATATAAGGAGGGAAGGAGAATAATTGCTTTGATTACCTCAATTCAGCTTTCATATGTCTTCAGAATATCTTTTGATGGACTCCAATGTTCTCAATCTAATTCATCTATTTTTCAGAAACGGGAGGACTCAGGATGGAGAAATCTGGTATGAAATGTGGTAGGCTTGAATTCATGAAATCTTTTTTTAAAGTGATTTAGTCTTTTAACTGTGGCAACATTAGGATTCTCTCATCAGATATTGCCACTGTAGGGTCCCCCTCACCAAGTCAGCCATAATAGAGCACTGTAATCCTTTTGCTTCCTCTTTGTTTTTGTAGTGGCAGGAAGGCACAGAGCAGGTTTTCAATGATTCCGGCAGATGGGTAAAGGAGGGGTCCTGGAGTCCTCAGTGGCTTTTTCAGTATTTATTGCTTCATTATATCAGAGGCGACCACGCACCAGGCAGGCAGGGTGCCATGGGGCCAAGAGGCTTCCTCACTCTCTGGGCTCTCTAGCCTCTCGTGCCTCTGCTACTACTGCTGCTTCTGCCTTTCTCCCTTTGGCTCGCTTCTGGCGTCCTCGTGACGTCGCCTTTATACGCCCGGTGTCTCAGCGCAGGTGCACCCACTTGCGCATGCCCACACCCTACTTGAGGTGCCTGCCATCAGGCATGCGTGCAGGACCACGGGTGTCCATCATCAACACCCAAGGGCAGGCCGGCGGAAAAGCCTGATCGCTTTTCCATTTAATCTATAGTTTTACGCCTCCTACCCCTTGTGAACACTTCATTTCTATAGTCAATGTTCAAAAGTTATCGTTTAAGCTTTTCTTTCTCTTGTTCTTAGCTCAGTTCCTCTATATTCCACAAATTAGTGACACCATTCAGTATTTATCTTTCTCCTTCTGATTTATTTCACTTAGTATTATTTCTTCACACTCCATCCATATTGTTGCAAATGCCATAAGCATTTTTTTTAATTGCTGAGTAATATTACATTTTATATATGTACAACATCTTCTTTATCCACTAATCTGCTTTTGGGCATTTAGGTTTGTAGCACCAGGAGGGCACAGGGCAGGTTATTTGTGATCTGAGCAGACAGGTCAAGGAGGAGTCCTGGACCTCTCATCATTATATCAGAGGTGACCAGGTACACAGCAGGCAGTGGGGCCGGGAGACCAGAGGGCTGGCAGGCCTCCCAGGCCCCGGCAAATCTTCACTCTGGGCTCTCTAGCCTCTGCTCTCGCTCTCCCTCTCTGCTACTACTGCTGCTGCTTCCACCTTTCTCCCTCTCCTTCTGCTCTCTCTGCTGGCATCCTCATGATGCCGCCCTTATATGCCTGCGTCTCAGCCCAAGTGCGCCCACTTGCACATGCCCACACCCTACTTGAGATAGGCATACGTGCAGGACCGCAGGTGTCCATGGTCGACACCAATGGGCAGGAGGGTGGAAAAGCCTGATCACTTTTCCACTTACCCTACAAGGTTGTTTTTGGTTATTGTAAGTAGTGCTGCAGTAAACATAGAAGTGAAGGTTTCCTTTAGAATTAGTGTCTTTGTGTTCTTTGGGTAGATTCCTAGGAGTAAAATTGCTGGATCATGTCAGATCCAACTTTAGGCTTTTGAGAAACCTCCATAATGCTTTTCATGGGGATTGGCCAGTTTACGTTCCATCTATAGTATACTGGATTTCTTTTCCTCCACACCCTCACCAGAACTTGTTTCTGTTCATTTTGTTTTTTGTATTTTTTAAAATTTATTTTTAGATCATTGTTCATTTTTGTACAATGTTTGATTTCTCCTCTCAGATGTTGTACATGAGTGATAGTACATGGGTGTCTTGGTGGCTTCTATTCATTTTGATGTGAAACATTTTCATGGGGGTGAGATCATCCTCAATGTATAATATCATGTCATCTGCAAATAATTATACTTCTTTCCCAGTTTGGATTTCTCTTATGCCTTTCTCTTGCCTGATTGTTCTAGTTAGGACTTCAATACTGTGTAGTAGTGCTGAGAGTGGATATCCTTGTCTTTGCCAGGTCTTAGTGGAAAGGTTTTCAGTTCTTCACCATTGGGAATGATGCTATCTAGGTATTTATAATATATATGGCTTTTATTATGCTGAGGTACATTCCATTTAGCCCCAAATTTTCAACATAAATGGATTTTGGAGCCAATCAAATGCTTTCTCAACACCTATTGATATATTCATATCATTTTTACTTTTTTTTGATGTAATGAATTAGATTCATTTATTTTTCAATGTTGAACCATCCTTGTGTTCTTTTTTTTTTATTATTATTAGTTATATTTGACATCATTTGTAGTCCCCATCCTTGTGTTCTTGACATAAATCCCACTTGATTGTGATGTGTAATCCTTTTAATACATTGCTGGATTTGGTTTGTTAAGATTTTCTTGAGGGATATTGATGTGTAGTTTTCTTTTATTGTGTTATCTTTGAATCTTGAATGATAGTGTTCAAAATGGAGGGACCAAGGTCCAAAATTTTAGAAAAGTAACTTTATCTTTTGTACATTCATAGCCATATTGAGTCTATCCCTTTGTCAGGAGAGAATCTGAGGAGTTTATGGAAAAACATGAAGCCTATAGAGAATAAATTCAATGGCTAGAACATAGAAGCTTCTTAAAATGGCTTACTGATATACTTTCTGAACTATACATATATTTCTAAAGGGTTTTGTCAAAAGATGGGATTTGTTGGATTCTTGTTCAGTCTATGCATTCTTACATATATGAACACAATATAGAAAAACAAAGAGCATACTAATTCAGTTACATGCTATTTAAATTTAAATCAGTTAGAAACATTAAGTAATGCCATTAAAAAGGAATTCATTTCTATTTCCAATTACCATGAGCTTATTAAAATCACAGATTTTTAAAATTTTCACATGGTTAAGGTAAATTAATAGTTGTAGAGTAGACTTGTACCTTTTCTATGACCATGAAGTAGTATATATTTTGTACACTTGTGGACATTTGTCTTCCCAGCAGTAATTTCCCCTTCTTATAGCAGCTCCAGTTTTTCATTAAGATCCACACCTTCCTACAATTAGTTCATAGGCCAATAGGATTCCACCCAAGTCTTGGCTGGGGAAGGTCATTTTCCAACTTTTTCAAGCCTCACCAATTTTAACACCATTTCCTTTTGATCACATTGATTGGTTATGACCAAAGTGGATGTAACAATACTGATCATTCGCCTTTTGGGAGGTTACTAGTCTAAAACAAAGCAAAACAAAAACCCAACTCTTTTTCTAAACTCAGATCTGAGAGAGTGGGAAGATGTAACCTCTCTAGAGCTTTGCCAAGGATCATCTTGTCAAGTCTGAGAAGGAAACTAAAAATAGTTGTTTTGAAACTGAGTCCTAAGGACATTTTTAAAGCGTCAAACCAGCCCCACCAACTGACCCCAAACTTTTAGTTATATGACACAATATAACTTATACCAACTTGAGTTTATTATCACTTGGAACAAAATAATATTAACAAAATCAATATAGTTTAAATTTCTGCTTTTTTTTGAAAAATAAATTATAAAATGAGTACTTTAAGTACCTGCTTCTTCATCTAACCAATTTCAAGAAGATTTTATATTCTGAGAATAAGTCCACCAGTGATGCTGTGTCACAGAGATTATCTAGCACTGTCCTTGGAAGTTGGGAGGAAAAAAATATGAACCACAGTTCTCTGAAATCTAATTCTGGGCAATGAATCTATGAGAAAGTGACTTTCCAAAGAAACTTCTTAAGTAAATAAGAAATCAACCATAAGTTATTTAACCTGAAATTAGAATTGAGGCATATCTTGCCAGAAAAAATTCTCACTCTAACCTAGAATATTTTGTGCATAAATATCCCTAGCTTCATTTACTAAGAGAAAACCGACCAGTGACCAATATGAAACCTATTAACTGTATTTCTATAAAAATTTTGAAATTGATGCAGACCCTTACTTATTCTGCACAGGGTCAAAAACCTCCCTGTGCTGAGCCTTTACCTTGTATACTACATAGCACCTGGCCACTAGTGGGTCATACACCTGGCCACTAGTGGGTCAAACACAGCACAGATGCCCTGTGCTGGGACTAAGCCACATACACCAAGTCATGAGTCATGCATGGCAGGAACAGGCAGACCAGTCCATCCAACCATCAAATAGCATCAGCAGGCAATGTGTAGGCTGGATGCATAGTATTGCATACTCAGTGCAGTGTATACATCTTGACTGAACCAAATCACTTTGATACATCCAAGTCAGGCCAAAAGCCCCACACACTTCTCCACTCATTTTATGAGACCAGCCTTAATGGAATAACAAACAAAGCAATAACCTCACCAAAAAAAAAAAAACAAAAAAAGACAAAAAAAAAACCATACCCCAATATCTCTAATGAACACAGATACAAAAATCCTTAACAAAATATTAAAAAATAAAATTAACATTAATTAAATTAACACTAAAAGGATTATATACCATTATCAAGTGAGATTTATTCTAGTAATATAATATGTTCATACACAAATTAATCAACATGATATATTGCATCAACAAAATGAAGGATAAAATTCATATGATCATTCAATAGATGCAAAAATTTTTTTTGACAAGACTGAACATACATTTGTTAAACTCAATAAAATGGGCATAGAAGTGAAGAGTTAGACCTTGACAGACAGAGACTGGGGTCCTGGGAGATATAAGAGGTAGGATAAGGAAAATTCAAATTATCATATGACAAGAAAAAAGCCCAAAGCACTATCACCAGTTAATCTGTAATAGAACACTGGCCAAAGCTGACCAATAAAGAAACTATGAGCACCACAGCTAAGCCCATAGACCAAAGAAGCTGAGAACGACTATAAAACCCTGATTTTGTTTTCACCCAGTGGCAATACTTTTTGGGACCCCTCCGGTGTGGGAGCTGTTCTTTTTCTTTATCTGCTCCAGCATAAATCTCCTCAGGCCTGCTTGTTGCTGGAGGAGCTAGCCTGTTTCATTAAATAAAACTGCTTTTGGCTTGCTTACTGTTGTGTGTATGAAGTGGTTTCATTCTTTGATCCAATGGCTGCAGTTCCCAGATCTTCATGCCATGTTACCTGCCACAACATAATAAAGGTCATATATGACAAGCCATAGTCAATATCAGACACAATGATGAAAAACTGAAAGCTTTTCAGCTAAGGTCAAGCACCAGTGAAGGATGTCCATTCTCAGAAAACGGGTAGAGGTGGTAAATCATATGTTGTTGGAAGGAAACTAGACTTTTGGTGGTGATCATAATGAGGTATATACAGGTGTCAAATATAAGGTGATATACTTGAGATTTAAAAAAAATCAAGATAAATGAAAACAAACTTTAAGATTATGAAAACAAGATGATTGTCAGCAGAGGGAAAAGGGATCAGGGATGGGAAAATTGGGTAAAAGGGGGTTTATTTTATGGTAGTGGATGGAAACTAGATTATTGGTGAGCATCATAAAATAGCAAACATAGATGCTGAATTATAATGTTGTATACCTGAAACCTATATAGTGTTCTAAACCAATGTTACTTTAATGAAAAATTTTAATAAAATAGACAACACTTTGTGAGACTTACTTTGTTACACAAAGTAAAATATGAATTTGTATCATGGGCTCTCTAATTTAATAATATGGATAGTTTTGCTTTTCAAAATGCTGAAGATACAGAATAGTGATGGCAACTGAACTTTATTTTTGATAAATAAATAATTTCATTAGTATCAGATTTGTGGGTTTTTCATATAATTAAACACATGAGAAAAACCTTTGGAAGTTCAGTTATCTTCAAAAGTATCTAGGATTCTAGGGGACAGGATCTCCCCAGCATGATGCCAGTTTATCAGCAGAGTAGCAGGTCGTTGTAGTTTATGACTTCTTTCCAATCCTTCCCAGAAAATATGACACCCATTTGCAACAAAATCCCACCACTTGGAATTCCTTTTATGTTGGCAAATACCTGCAGTTCATCAGTCAGTCAACCTAAGGGTGATTGATTTAGTCAGCTGGGTATATTGAACATAGAGGATGAGGGAGGAAAAGAGAAAGCAAAAGTATTTAACCTTCTCTTTTACCAGTTAGAGGCATTTGACATGCAATTTAATCCAATCTTTTCATCATCCTTTGATGTAGGTATATTTACCCCACACTTCTACAGAAGAATCTCAGTTATGATTGTGTTTATAGTAAACAGGGCTATGACTGCAGTGGCTTTTAGGAGAAAGGTGTTTATTTTTCTCATGTAAGTAATCCAGAGTTAGGGACCCAGGAGTGGCACTAACTGAAAAAATTGAGTTTCTAATAGTAAGAAATAAATGATAAACAGACAATAAGAAAGCAACTGTCAGTGCCAGTCACAGTTGAAGATAGCACACAAAAGGAGATAAACATAAAAACAGTTCCAGATTCTGGAACTTAGATTGACTCTAAAGTCCAAGCTTTTATCACTATAGTTTCAGACTGTAAATGATTCCCTTAGAATTATAAGGCCCAGATTGTCTCAAGGTAAGTTGTAACATGTAAGAGTGGTAACCAAAATAGGCTCATTTCTACCTCTGGACAACCTCAACAACCTCCCTACTACCTCTGTGATCAGCACCAGTAATCACCACTTCCACCACCATCACCTCCGTTGCCACCAATATCATTACTATCACCATCACCACCTCCATCACGTTCAATATCACCATGTCTACCCTAACTAATTATACTCAACAAAGTTTAGTTTCTTCCTTCAAAGGAGCACAGTTACACTGTCTAGTGCTCAATGCCAGAAGATAAGGATATCAACAGCTCTTCCCACAAAATTTATGTTTCTTGTTGCCTGCTTCAGAGGCCTGGAGGACTAAAATTGGGATGTGGGTGTCAGTCAGGAAAGATTAATATCTTGATGAAAACTTATCCTTCAATACAAGTTTGAAGGCAGTTTCTTCTATTTCTTTAAATTTTATTATCATTAGTTTTTAACTCTGCAAGTGATAGGGAGAACATAACTTCAATGTCTTTGAATTGTGGTTCTGGAGATTTGTTGTCTGTCTCTCCTGCACTATTTCCTTGAAGACTCAAGTTGCTGTTTGCTGGGTTTCTCCTTTCCCCCTTTACTTGCATGGGACCTGGCTGCTATATTTGGGTAGCATCGTCTGAGCGTGAGTCGTCCACTTTCACTGGTCAGAGTCTCAGTGGTCTGGGTGAGCAGTTGGTGGGGCCCTATGGGGGGGGTTCATGAGCCCTCAGGTCACTAGCCCATTCCCTGGTGCTAGTCTGGGGTCTCACTGTCTTGGGCAGGTGCTGGTGGTGTCTTCTGGAAGATCACTAGGTCTCTGTACTCTTAGACCACCCCAGGTGCTTGTCCTGTGTCTTGCTGGTCGGAGTGTGCCACTGGCATGGTATCACGGAAAATTGCAAAGCCTCATGGCAGTATGGATTGGTGTTGGAGGGATTGCTCAAGATGTTGCAAGGCCTCTTTTTGTCTTGTACAGTGCTAGCTAGAAGATGGTTTTTAAAGACCAAACTGTGGATGTTAGGATTATCATGCCTCCATTTCAGTGGACGGAAGTAGTCAATGTGCTTGTATGCACACACACATTTATATATGTATATATATACATATATGTCTAGATTCAGTCTATGGAACACCATGAATTTATAATGACATATCAAATTCCAATAATATCATGTCAATATCCCACAGGGTTGATTCTAGTTTTCTCCCACTCCGTATTTTTAACCTCCTTTGCTGTTTAAGAAAATTATGGATTCCATATCTTCAACATATTTATGTATTTTATTAGTCTTCCTGAATGTAAGGAACCTGTCCTGCCACCACCATGTGCCCTTACTGAGTTAGGCTCTGGTTCTCTACTCCCCACACCTTTGCATGAGGCACTCCTCTTCTAGGATCCATCCATCTAGTCTTGGATGCTCTTCAGTTGCCTCCACCTTCCAATCACCTGGCACCCAGTGTGCATTCCTTAGCTTTGTCCTTATGGCTTATCAAGTTAGTGTGCTGAAGAAGGGCACTACAGTCATTGAGAACAGATGAGTCCAAACCAGAGCAGAGGTCACACAACTTCCATGAAATATTCACCAAGGAGACTTTCACTGGCGTGGTGCTGAGCTGAAGCTGATTGGTGCTTACAATAATTAGCAACAATAAATGAACCACACTTGGATGAACAAAAGAAGTTTAGCTAAGTCTGATTTCCTTGCCTTTTTAGCCAAAAAAGTTTAGTTCCTTAGGTGTCCTGAAGCCACTAGCCCTGACACCCTAGCGAAACTTTCATGCCCATAGAGGTCTCCTCAGAGCTCTCTTTTCTTGTTCAAACAACACTGCCTTCCCTCACCAATATCCATAAGTCTGTCTTTTCAATCTTGACTAGAGAAACTAAGAGCCCTTTTCTGGGACTTGGGAGGGAAGCCCTTGGTCCCTCCCTCTGATTTCTACGGGGCAAAGCAGTAAACAGCAGCTGGAACACACACAGTATTTTTGCCTGCAGTGCTGGAGGATGGGATTAGACTGAGGACTCCTGGGATCCCTTTTTTTTCTAGTGACAGAAACTTTGCTATTTAAAAAAGTGGAGTATTTTACTTCATTTAACTATTATTCATGAATTTTGTGAAAATCTGGATGACCATTTTATTCTGGGTAGAAATTTTAAATGATTATACATGAAAACATGAGTTTTTAATTACTTCTGTGTTTATTTACACACATGGGAGATGATGCATGTTTAAATTCTTGTGTTGGGAGTTGTATATTAACATAACAGAGAAAGATGAGTACTTGAACTCTGTGAAGATCACATGAGTGCTTACTATTGGGCACTTGGGGAGTGTCTGAATATGAAGCACTACTCCTTCCTGATCAGATTCTAAACAAAGTAACAAATAAAACTACTGCTAAAATGGCAAAATACAGCAAGAATAATTCATAGACCCTAGTGGGGAAAGAGGTAGGGTGAGGAAAAAGGGAAGAAGGGAGGACAGGTGTTAAGGTATTGGCTCTGCTGAAGGGCAAGTGAAACATGGGCACAGAAGGGTGTGAATTTGCAATTCCGAAGTATATAGGCAGGTACACACTTGACAAATCAATAAAACTTAAGGGGCAAAAAAAGGACAAGAGGATGGTAGGTAGTGGCTACAATAGTAGTTTTGTTACTGATGAAGACTTAGATGGGGAAATGGCTTATTTTTATGGATAAATGCTTTTCTCCAGGGCCATTCCTAGGGTGTGCAAGGCTCTGGGAAATATTTTTTGTTGAGCCCTTGTCTACATAAATAATATCATTAAAAATATAAAACTCATTGGCCTGTGTTTGGTATTGCGATTTATTCCATCAAGATTCAGAACAGGTAACGCGTAGAGAATATGTACGGACATGTTTGTGTGTAGCCCAATCAGTGCATGTGAAGATCTTCACACTATCCAGGCCCCATCTTCTCCTGGGCAGGAAGCACTCATTCTTGCTCTGTATTGCCATTTGCACTGTTCCTGGTCAATTTTGTATCCTGAGCAGTGAGGACAAGATAGCAGTACTCTCACTCATCGTGCCATGGTCTTTGGGACCTGCTTGTATTGCCATAAGTTCTCCTATATTTGCATTCCCCTAAGTCCATCTATCTAATGCTGTTTACCTCATGGCTCTTGCTATGACATCATTCAAGCTGCCCTTGAAAATTCCATCTTCTAATGATTCAGTCAAAGGTTACTGATTCATTAATGAGGACCACATATGCAAGTCTTATCCAGAGTATGCAGGGAAGTGTGAACAATAATTCATTTTCTAGATATGATAAATGTACTGTCCTGGATGTTATAGCATAAACAGAACAGCACGTCTTCTGACTCTATCCTCTCTTGAATTCCTTAGGCTATAATCACTGCATTCCTAAAACACAATCTCTTCCCATGTGGCCACACCCCTATCTTCACAACATGCCATAAGCAAGGAAAAGGTGAAAGGTGGAAGGAGAAAGCAGTTCTTTTTGTATAAAAATGGTAACATGACACCTCATCTAGCACAGTTTCCAAGCATCCTGTGAGAGCATGATGCCACCATGATGAAGAGGCAAGAGGGGAAGTCTGGAAGTGGTTGCTGGTGGAATAGAGCACTGGTCTTAAGTACCCTCAGAGGAGACAGCCACAGTGACCATGAAGATCTCTAGCTAAGGGTGGGTGACTGCTGGGACCTGCTAGTGGGCATGGAACAGATTAAAAGAGACCTCCTGGCATCCACTTTTGGTACCATGGACCACGTGGCACTTCAGTGACATGGAGCTATACACTGCAGCTCACACCAGGACCAACACCTAAATTTGTTTTGTTTCTGACATGAACGAGAGGCACCGCAAATCAGTGTGATCCTGGTGGTTTCATCTTGCCCTGCTTGCAAAAGAAACACCATTCCGGTCAGTTGGAGAGATTTGCTGAACAGGCCATCTCTTGGCCAGGTCAGGTGGTCCTATGATGAGCCCTTAGATATGAGTCCTGGAGTAACTCAAGGCATCCTGTTGAGTCCCTTGCAGAATAAAGGGGGAGAGAAGACCCTAAAAGGACAACAGGGACTGGGATCACACTGACTCCCACCCAGATGCCACTGTCTGTCCAGCTAGTCCTAGGTCCTGAAGGGGACTTGGAATATTTTTGGAGAAGGGGCTCCAAGACACATAACAAATGCTTGCCCAGGCAGGCCTAAAGGCAGTGCTGCTTTTCTTCATACTTTCTTCATATCTAGCTTGATTTTTCTGTCATCTGATTAGTAGGCCAGAGCTGGTCTCACAGGAAGGGCTGCCTTGGGAAAGGCAGAGACAGTGCTCCCTCCTAGGGGAGGAAAAAGAATCTGAGACAAGCTTTTGGGTTTCTTCACCCCAATTCTTGCTGGATCAAGCCACTTTCCAGCAAGTGACAGGTAGAGAGGCCAGCATGTCTCATCAGTAGAAAGCCATACTAGGAAGGGAGAGAAGTGCTCTCACCCAAAACTTACTAGTGCCTGAGAGAATTCCAAGTATACTTCATGCATTAACTCCATTAATCTTCTTGGTGACCCTACAAGAGAAATGCCACCAGTCTGTGAATTTTAGATGAGGCAATAGACACATCTGAGGTCAAGTAAACTGCCCCAAATTTTATAGCTAGCATGTTGTTGTACTAGTGTTTCAGCTCAGCCAATTTGACTGATGGAGGAGAAAAGGAGAGAAGGCAGGCAGGGGAGGAGGAGGAGAAAGAGCATAAGAGGAGAGTGCCAGCAACTCTGGAGTAACTGGCAGGACTGAGGGTTTTTTCTTACCTTATTTTTTGGACTGTTAAAAATTGCCTCAGCCTCCCTCTTTCTGGGTTCTCCAGATGTCTGTACAAAATAACCCTGAATTTGTAGTTTCATTTGAATAGAAAATCTATTTTCCTTGGCACAATGAAGCTTCCTTCATTTTTGTAGCTCTTGTCTTTGACATTAACTGGTCAGAGAATGCTGTTTCTCAATTTACAAGGCAAAGTTTTCCCTTCATTGTGCTTTTTTTTTTTTTTTTTTTTTTTTTTTNTCAATTTACAAGGCAAAGTTTTCCCTTCATTGTGTTTTTTTTTTTTTTTTTTTTTTTTTTTTAACCCAGCAGGTTTCCTACTTTAGGACCTTGAAGCAATCACTGGCTCCTAGGGATTTTTAATCAGTGTTGTCATCCTTTGAAAGCTCAGAATTTCATCCAGTACATTCATTTTAATGAAGAACCTCTGCTACACGCAGCTCTTAGAGGTGCACAGGCTGACTAGACTCCAATGGAGAAAAGATGAAATACTCCTAATCTCCAAGCCCAGGGGTTAAGAATCATTGCTTCCCAGGAGGCCTTCTGTGGACTTTCGGGGATGAACTACAGAAGTAAACAGTTCACAGTTTAGTGGGAGATTTTTTTCTGCAAATAGAGTTAGACAAACAGGTTCTTTTAAGTCATGAATAGGATGCCTAGCTAGCTCACACTGTGGGAAGGAAGCCCCTCTAGCTGCTAGCTGCACCTCCCAGGGGAGACAGGTGGTGGGGGACAGAGAAGCAGAGTTTAGGGCAGGTTCCACCCTCTCCCCCAACCGAGGTGGACAGACACAATCAGGGTCTTTTCTCTTCCTGAGTCTGTATTCAACTGTCCCCCTTCAAGCCAGTGGATCAGTGTTCACAATTTCAGCAAAGCCCATTCCCCTTTGTTGATTCTAGCAGACCCAGTGGTTTTAGGGCATGCTCAGAAAAAGTCAGGGAGGCTGAAATCAAAACAAATTTCCTAGGAGGAGTTGACTATTAGGGAAAAAATTATTATAAACATATAACTATATTATCAACATAAATTATTATAAACATATAAATATACTGTATTTTTTGCCAATGTAAAATGTTAATAACTCTTAAATTATCAAATTCACTACAGATAGACGATGAGTATGTGGGGCTCTGTTACATATTCTTTTAATTTCTCATGAGTTTGAGATGTTATTCAAATGATTCTAAAAGTATTGACATTTCTATTTTAAAATCCTTTAAAAGTTTAATATTGATGCCCAATCAATACTGGTGTGACAAATACCTATTGAGAAGTTGTCAATTGTTAAGCTGGAAACCACTGACATTTGCTTTCATTTTCTCATTCCAGTTGTTCTCTTCCATTCTGTTTCCTTCCTGCCTTTCCTTCCTGTCTTTCCTTCCTTCCCTTCCTTCCTTCCTTCCTTCCTTCCTTCTTTCCTTCCTTCCTTCCCTCCCTCCCTCCC
>JAGFMF010012245.1:740120-756972 GCA_019455555.1 Galemys pyrenaicus
CCCTCCCTCCCTCCCTCCCTCCCTCCCTCCCTCCCTCCCTCCCTCCCTCCTTCCTTCCTTCCTTCCTTCCTTCCTTCCTTCCTTCCTTCCTTCCTTCCTCCCTCCCTCCCTCCCTCCCCTTCTCTCTCTATCTCTCTCACTTTCTCTTTTCTTTCAATATTTTAAAAGAAGGGTTTGTTAGGAAATGGAAAAGAGAAGACTTATACAAAGAGGAAGAAAGAACTGCAAGAATAGGTTTGCTAAAAGATGCCTGCATAGACACAGGTAGACAGTCTTGGGATTGAGAGTTACCTCTAACTTTCTATCTCCAACTGTATTTTTGTCTCCCTCTCCCTACCTCTCCACTCAAAAGGGAAGTAGAAAAACAGGAACTCAGTTTGTCATTATTTTCCCACTTTTGTCTGTTGGCAGCTATGTACCTATGCATGAAGTGGATTTGTAGGTAAGTACAACCCATTTCCAATGTAACCAAGCTGCTGTTCTGACTTAACCAGTGGATTACTCTGGGTATGGGTAGGAAAAAAAAAAAAAAAAAAGGAGCACAGCATATGGCACGGTGGGATAAGTGTGTTTATAGTCAGAAGATCTGTATTCAAGTCTTAGTATCATTTTCTGCTGTGCGATATTGGGTAAGCCACAATCTCCTTCCAAAGGGATATATTAATTTTTAAAAATTGATTCTAAGTACAGGGAATACAAAGAGTCTATAAATAGACATGCATCTTTTACCAAGTTGCATTGGCAATGCTCTCCAGCCCTGTGATATCTATTACTAGAGGTGACAAGGTCCTGGATATTAACCAAGAGGATTAGCTGTTTGGACAGGGATCTGTGAGGACAAAACATTGGGAACTTGACATTTACCCTTATTCCCAGGTCTTACCAGTCTGTAGAAATACAACAGGCTCCTTTGCCCTTGTCACTGTTCATGCTTATTTACAGATGACAGTGCTGACGCTATGCATACCACAGGGTGAGATCCACACTATCTAATGAGAGAAACGTGGCGGAGGCACAATTTCTCTGCAGGGAACTTGAAAATGTTACGAACTTTTGCATTTGTGGAGGGTGTTTTTTTTTTTTTAAGGTAGGAAGATAAATTTGCTAGGCTCTTCAGCCTCTGTGGGGTATTCTTGTGGCTATTAATACAGGTAGTCACTAACTTCTGAAACAAAACCAAATTTTTGTTTCAAATGTTTGGTCCTTTCATTTCCATTGAAATATTACAAAGGGCTAATGACCTTGGAGGTTACTCTGTGAGAACTAATAGAATGTTGCTGAAATGTACTGCATTTATACTAACGTTGGGTGATAGTTAATTCACCTACGTAGGAGGCAACAATAACATTCATCTAGAATTCTGACTCTCTTTTTCACTAGCTATGTAATCCTGTAGCTACTTCTTTTTGTTTTTGTTGGTGTTTTTCCATTGATACTTTATAATTATTTATATATATATGTATATACACACACACACATACACATTACGTCATTGTTCACTTTTTATAACAATGTTTGCTTTCTTTTCACAGGTATAGTCCTCATAGAATTTCCACCACTAGTTCACCGGTGCACCATCACCATAGTCCCTTGTGCTCTTCCCTCCCTCAATTTGATCCCTCTCCCTCCCCTTCCCCTGCAGAATGTCTCAGATTTATATTTGTCTGTTTATTTTATTTTATTATTATTTCCTTGATCCCTTGTATGGTTCCCCTACATTCTTCCTATAAGTAAAACCATCGATATTTTTCTTTTTCCTTTTGGCTTATTTCACTGAGCATAATCCCTTCTAGCTCTATCCATGTTGCTGTGAATGGCATTAGTTTATCTTTTTTGATTAGTACTCCATTGTGTGTATACCGCATCTTGATCTAGTCACCTATTTTTGGGCATTTGGGTTGAGTCCAAGTCTTAACTATTATATAAATAGTGCTCTTGCAGCTACTACTTGAAATTATAATAGCTTACCTGTGTGGATTTTCATCAGGATTAACTAACACACGTATAAAAACTACCTGTAAAAGTTGCTGACATAGATTTTGCACTTAACTTTAGCTAATTTACTTTCCCCTTCCTATATCTTTCTGTACCTCTTCTGTTCTGTATAGCAAAGTGTTTATTTAATAAAACAGGCTCACTGGTATTCTTCACATTGATGGCCCATATATATATATATATGTTATAAAGGAAGCCTACGTTTGGTGTGGTTGTAGATGAGGATTAAAGGGTAAGATGATTCAAGAAAGGACAGAGGTATGACTGTTCTACGTGTACCTCCTGTTCACCAGTAAGGAGCTCTACTTCCACTTCTCCTCTTAAATCCACTCTTATCTTGTTCCATTCCTGGTATCTAACTGTTCTTATGTCCTGTTTTTTCATTTCAGCACATGACTGCTTACAACTCTAATAACCCTCTTCATGAAACACTTTGCTTCAGCTCCATTTCCTATTTGGAATCTTAGTTCCCAAAATACATTGGTGAGAGGACCTGATAGGTCTGCATCTGGTCACTGGCCAACTCTGAATGGGTGGGCCTTAAGTCCAGTGCCTACCAATAGTCTCATCAGCTGTGGCTGGAAGATGGGGCTAGTGACCTACATTGTCTCATACTTATAGCAGGGACTGTGAGTGTTGGGAGATAATTCATGAGTTTTTTATTTCTTCTGAGCTTTGTTCTGTAGTAAGTTTTCAAAGATATCTACACAGAGAAGTGAGATATATCATGCCCCTCCTACCTTATGTCAGAGGATAAATTTGCTTCCTGACCAAGGAAACCATGTCTTACTCTGGGATAAGGTTAGGCAGGTTTGCCAGCAGCCTCCTTATAAGGCCAGGGTTTCCAAAACTGGAATTTTCACACAGCATCACAAACTCACTGTGTGACAGCACCCAGGGCCAAGCGCTACATCATCCCCCAGAGACAATCGGGCAGCAGAAAAGATCCAGTTATGAAGCTCATGCTGCCTACTGTGCAGTAGAAACAAAATCCTTGGTCTGTGATCAAGGGTGTCTCAGACATTCTTTCTGAATCCATGGAACCTGTTAGTTTATTAGCTCTGAACAAGGAATGTTTCACAGACCAGCTGTGACAGGTACAGTGGTGACACCATGTGACACAGCTCTCTACCCTACCTCCTTCTGAAGAGTTTCACCTATATGCAAATTAAATCTGCTCTGCGGGGCTTTTTGGGGGTCTTATTTTGGGGAGAAAAAATGCATATTACAGCAATGCAGTAGGAAAGAACCCAAAGGACTGCGCCACAACCCTGCTCTTGCTGAGCGAGCCTTACTAGCATTCTCAGATCCAGCACTTTTGCACACCAGGCACCGCTGCTGTTGGGCAAGGACTGTCCTAGCATAAGTGTGTGTGCCGGGCATCTCATACCCTTGCTGCCGAGTGCTTTCACCTCGGATTCATCCACCAGCTGCTGAGTGCCTGAAATGTTCTTAAGGTCATGAATAAGCAGTTATGACAATATGCTTACTCCTTGTAAAGCCTTAGTCAACATTCAGGTTGTGTTAGACTTGGTCCACTATCACTCTTACCACAACTTACGTAGTATCTTGCACTAGAGGCGACATGGCCAGCAGGAAAGTAGTGTGTCAAACAGTCCGCTTTATGTCCCAGTAAACATCTACTGGATGGTTATATATAAATGCCTTAGAATACAGGGAGAAGGTAATAAAAATATTGCATGGGAAAATAAGTTTAAACATCTTTAAGTTCAGCTTCTCTCTACTTAGCCCCACCTGCAGAAAACATTCTTTTGAAACTTCCTGGGTGTGAGACATCATGATCTGCTGGAGGCCATAGACATATAAGCTCCTAAGAGATACTCAGAGTGTAAGTATAGCAAATAGATCCTCTGTGCTACAGAGTAGTTGCTAGTCACATGGAGGGATCCCCAGTCATTCTCTCTGCCTTGGTTGTTCAGCCTGGTTGTTCAGAAATGCTCTTAAGGGCAAGATGAAACCCTTCCTATGTAGTGAACCCATTTGCTCGACAGAAAATGTGTCATAGCATCCTCACTGCAAAGAATACTGTAAGAGGCGCAGATTTGGCTATCTTGTTTAGTTTTGTCAAGGCAGGCAACTGATAATCACTTGTTCAAGAGGCCACAGCTCAAGATGGGTAGTTATTTGTTAAGTTTGCTGAAGATGTTTATTTAGTATATTTAAGGGGCTTGCCAGGCTGACATGTCTTAGTACATTATTTTCATAAACTTTTTACTTAGAAAATTTAAAAAAATCTTTCAGATGCTATTTACTGAATCAATTGTGGGTCATAACCAAGGTGTTCACTGGTACATCACTTATCATTCAATCTAGGCTAGAGTCTGCTTTCCAGACAACGTTGTGTAAACGCCCTATCTCTATCCTCCTTTGCCTTAAATATGAATTCAAACTAAAATAAAGACTGACATTCTGTAACAGCACCAAACCTAGAGATCTGTAATGAGGGCTAAATGAGTCTTGCTCCAGGGCGAGAGGAGGAGTTACTTGTTGAGGCCACAGACTGGTCAATGTGATGGCACATAATGAAACTCCTTAGAATAGTTGTAATTTAACAAGGAAATGGGAATTAAATAAATAGAACCATGGCATTGCTTAAATTTGAAAGAACATTTAAGGATTGAAATAAAAAAAACTATCAAATGTTTCTTTCTACTGATGAAATAATTTGGGATAAGTTCTCTATGTTTGGGATGTTTACCTTTATGGCTGTGGCCAAAAATATCCTTAAGTAAATCAAGATTTCTCAAAAGTTCAGAGACTTGTGAAAAGGGTATCCAGTGGCTTATAGAGAGATTTCTGCATTTAATGAGATTTCACTGGTTGAAAGTCAATAAAATGCCACATACCTCTCAGGCCAGAGTACCTATGCAGGACAATTTAAAGATCTCAAATTATCAGGCAAAGATAGGAAGTTTTCATCAGATCTTAACAACCAAAAAACTTCATTACCCAGGGCATGAGAATTTTGGTCAGCAATGTATTATGTAGGGCAAACATGTTTGTAACAATTTAGCAAAACAGTATGGCAAGTAAAAGCTAACAAAATGCTTTTCAGATATTTGAATTAAGTTCATGTTTGCCCATTCTTAAAATCAGACTGCAACACAACTTAACTATTGCTGTAGATGAAGCTATTGTTACCCAGGGCAGTGGCAAGGAGTGAAAGAGTCCTCAGACTCTTGCTTAAGAACCAAGGTGCTCTCAGAAGCACTGAGCCTCAACTCTTTATTTGCAAAATTGGGACAATACAACCTACCTTGCAGATTCATTATAACAATTAGCTTTAAAAGAGAGCCTAGCACAATGTCTAATTGTACTTTATAAATGGGACTACTCTTAAAATGTAAAAACAAACTTTTAAATGACTCCTACTAATAAGAAAAGCTGTTAAAATCAAAGGAAAAGAAATTATAATGGCTGGCAGACTATGCAGATTGCATAACGACTAACAGATAATATTGTTCTGAAAATTACAGACCTACCCCCTCTAATTTTTACTATAAAAACTGCATGTTGATTATATCCTTAAGAACACAAGATGGAATAAATGAGCACCTGCAGGCATGAAGCCTTTTAGCAATTATTAACTTTTAGTTATTCTCATTTAATGAAGTTCCAAATTCTCTGAACTCCTGAGAGTTACGATGCTTTCAAGATTTTCATCTGAAATATTCATCAAGCCTAAAAGGTAGTGCTTATATCAAACATTGACAGAAAGCAACCGTATCTCCATGATTTTGTATATCAACAAAGAACACTTTTTTTTTATGTCTATGCATAAACAGTAGCACTGAGCCTATCATTTAGATTCCTTAGAGAGAAAACAAGAAATGCAGTTTCTAAGTGACCTGTTAAAGTCATGTTACTTTAAATATACTACTTTTCTGAGATGGAAAAATGCATTTCAAAAGTTATAAAGAATAACATTGACAATTCATTGAATTCTATGGTAGATTAATAAATAGATGAATATCTAGAAAAGATAGTGATATGGTTTCACTAAGGATAAGGCATCTCCAGCTAGTTTCACTTGCTGATTTAATATACTAGCACGTTGGGCTACTTCTATGACAGTGTAAACTTTTTGCTAAACATGACAAAATTTCTTATAGTGTCCTTTTAGGAAAGATGCAGAAACATGAGCATGTAAATGGCTGACAGTTGCTTCATTAACTGATTAACTGTACATACAGTACTGACTCACCAGAGAGTCAGTCCATCTAACAGCATTCTGAAGAGGGTATTTCACATTGCTTCATAACATCAATAACTTGGACAAAGTGACTAAATATCAAAGACATGATTCATCAAAATTGTTACTGTCACAAGGCTAGGAGAAAGAACCAAAATTCAGAGACTTTAATAAGCTAACTCTAGTGAGGATGTATGTAGTCCTTTAATTAGTTTAAGAAGAAATTGTAGAAGTTATTATTAGAAGTGGACTTGGCTTACCTGCAGTGCCTGTGAAGTTCAGCAAGAGACAGTGATCTGAGGTGTTTGCCTTGAAACAATGATAATAGTATTAACATATACCAGTTATGATAGTCATATAAGAAAAATTTTGAATTTGGCAGCAATGCCAAATCTAGCTAACTCACCTAGGAATTACATTTAGTTCTGAGCAACAGTTTAAGAATTGAAGGAGTCATCCCAGGCTGTCTGGAAGAGATACCTTATAGGCTCAGAGAAAGGCAGGAATCCTGAGAGATATGAAGAGGTGGCCACATAAAAAAGACGAGATCTTTGTCTAGTTTCACATGTGTGCCATTTATAGGGAAATTTCAATGACAATGAAATTCATCGCTTGTAGGTAGTAGTGCTAAATGGCTCCAACTTTGGAAGTAGGGGTTGGAAGAAAATCATGTTAACTGCGTAATTATAAAAGGATTAGCGTCCAAAAGAAGAGATGTAACATTGTTTTTAGGTCTAACACTGTATTTTTCTAGTATATCTGTTTATTTTGGAAAGGCAGAATGAAAATTCTAAACTTTCTAAAGCTTTAAATAAAATAAATAATTATCTAATTTAATGTAGGCATAACTTTCAACACTCATTATACTTTTTTGAAATGGGTGTGATCTTTGAACCCTTTAGCAATCACAACAGTTAAATTTAATGATCCTCCACAGTTGATTTGAAGAAACCTCTGAAGAGGGGTGGTACTCTGTCCCGGAACTTTGAGGTTCTTTGTAGTCCTCAGTTAGTGTGGAAACTAGGTGCTACTGAATCCACAGAATTGCTAAACCTATCAGGCAGGAGAGGACAGAGACTACTTCTTCAGAGCCCTTCCAGAAGGAAGTCCATCAAACACTTCTGTACAACTGGGCTTCCAAACGGCCTTCTAATTTCAAGGACTGTAAAACCCATGTGCTCTGGAGCAGATTTCAGATTTAAGAGCTGTGTTCTTTGCCATTAACTCTAAATCTCCAGGGGTTATATTATAGAAATGATATGATTGCACAATTAAATATTAGAAAAGACCACTGAGTATATCCTGTTTATTCTTTATGATTTACATGGAAAATGATGGACTGGGATTGTAGAACAATAGACTAATCATTACATTTAGACCTGGGCTTTTGAAAAACTTGCATCCATTTAAACAGTTCATATATATTTAACAGCTTATATATAAATCCGGATCACAAATAATCTTAAGAGTTAGCTTAGAAATAAACAATTAAGAAACAAAAGAAAACCACATAGGATCTACCTTTAAATATCAGCATTCATGTTACAAGAAATAAGAAAATGTTAAAAAAAATAATTAGGTCAAGTCACTTAACATATATATAGAGAGAGAAATCAGAGAAACAATATTTTTATATTCATACTTATATTCTAATTTACCTTCATATAGTCTTAACTTTTTCAAAAAGATCCAAGATGTGATAGGACAATATTTGTGTCCAAACTTGTCAGTCTCAGCTTATATCAACTTGTTACAATGAAAATCCTAAAACCTCAAATATCTCTTTATAAAAAATGTTTAAGCCAACTCTAATTCAACTTTTTTTCTTCATAGCAGCTGTTTTTAAATAGTGGGGAGCCAAGAATGAAGGATAGTAACAGATGGAAAGCAAAAAGTACAACAGTTATCTTAACTTCAAGTCTCAACATTGCTGGTTGAGTTTGGAACCATAACCTCTTAACCACTGGCAGATAGTAGCTAAATCTTAACAGGCAAAGAAGATATATTTTCTTTGGGACAGCTGCTATCTGTGTGGTTTTATTACAGAGAAATCTGTAGTAATGTCAGTTTAACCACTGTCACAACTGACCAATATTAGTCAAAGAAAACAAACAAACAAAAAGTCACACTAGCCACAGATTTCTGGAAACAAACATTAACAAAAAAAAAAAAAAAATCACACTAACCACAAATTTCCACAATATACATATGAGAATTATTTTAATCTGATTTGACTCCTTGACACTAACTGATCAATGAAATATGGTATGGAAAGATCACAGAGTAGAAAACAAGCAAAGATTAGTTTATACAACAGTGACTATATACATCAGAAGGAAAACATGCTAGCTAATGCAACATTAAGGCCTGAATATAAGCATTTCCAAAGTCACAGAAGCCCCCGAGAACCCCTAAATTACAAAGTCACCACGTTACATGCATGCAATGTTCAGTTTTGTTTTACCCATAAAAGGATACACAGTATTCTGCTGTAAATACCAGACACATTTACAATATATGCAAAAATTAGAATGCAAGTGTTATATTAAGCCTCAAATGTGCCAATGGTGAAAATTCATTTATTTTAAAGAACGAAGAAAAGAGCTGGAATATAAATACTCAGAGAAATTATACAAATAAAGTGTAATTTTGCATTTGTGAAAGCACACAAATATTCCTTTCATGTGTCCAAACTAAATTGTTGATGTACTGCTTGGATGTACACTCACTAAGTGCTTTACTATTTTACTTGCTCAAATGCATATTTTAATACCCATCATCCTCTGGTGTTGGTATCAAATCACACTTGTAAGTTAAATATTACACACATATTTGTACATACTTGCTTACTGGGTATGATCATCTAAAAACAGAGCAATCTTTACTTGGGATTATAAAATTACAAAGATAACCCTGTGGGTCAAATTTCCATAAAAAATAATATGGATAGCCAATTTTTATAGAAGTCATTTTTATAGTCTGTAAACAGAATGCTTTTAGAAAATAAAAAAGATCTTTTTTAATCTTTCAGAGAAAAGAAAGTAAGAAAGGAACTATGTTACATATTCAGTTATGCTCACATAGTCACTAAGGTAGTCATATCTTCTATACCTTTATTACCATGGCTTAATCTGGCTTAATTTAAACTACCTGTTTTTAATCTTAGTTCCAGGTGAATAATTTTAACAAAATAAATTAGGGTAAAGAAAGAAATACTATTAGTGTAACATGAACAATCATTGTTCAGAAATACTTTAAAGAGATATATTGTAATGGTAAGGTTTAGATATGATATAAAAAGGTATGGTCAATCTGTCCTTTACCTCATAAACTTTATGCTTTATACAAGTTAGTACAATTAACCTAGTTTTCTAAGGATTCAGAATTCTTTTTAGGATAGAAGAGAATGAGCTTAAATTTAAACATTTTATCATTTTCATACTTTCCAAAATATTTCAAAACAAAAATTATCTTAAACTATGTCTAATATTTATTAAACAAGTGTAACATGAGTGTCCTTCACGTACACATTCACATATAATTTTAACCAAATAGAAAGTATTTCATAAAGTCATCTACTTCATCTCATATGCTGAGCTCCGAGCATACTTGTTTTTCATGTGTTTTACCAGTGTTCCCTGAAAGCACCAGCCATTGTAAACCATTTGTATGCATTATTCCCCTTCCTTTACGCACACTCACCATTTAAAAAAATATTTTATTTTACTACCTAACCACTTTAGGAGTATTACTTTTAAAATTTTGTGATGTTCTAGTCAGAATTTTAGCCTGTTTGGCATTCAAAAAAGTCCTAAATTTAAACAAAGAAAGGAAAATAGACATCTTCCTAAAAAACCACTCAATATTATGAGTCAAAAGATTTTGATGTAGCAAAAGCAAAGGGACCAGTGAGAAAGCATGCTTTAGAATTCTTTTTATTTCCAACGAAACCAAATTTTACTACTGTTGTGATCACAGTCTTCACATTTGATGCAAATAGGAGAGCTCAATTATAATCACTTAGTGGCAGTACTTCAGACAAAACCAATAATGTGCGCCACAAAGATGATTATTTCTTCTGGAGAGATATAATTGATAAGCTTGACTTTACAATTAATATCAACATATTCAACTAAAGAAAATGGATGCACTGCTTCAACATTCAACTTGAAAATGTTTAGTACTTTCTGCAAACCTAAATTTAGTTTAGAAAGGTTAATATTCTCTTTCTAAACTATGGCATAGACTATACATAACATTTAATATATTTATATATAATTATTTGCACATCAGATTTAGAAGTAATTTGCAGATTTACTTTGATAGACTGATCTCTGTCAAGTTTAAAGTTTAGGAGGCTTCTGCAGTACTGTCATTTGAAGGTGGGGCATCATGATCAGGCTCAGGGGGAGCAGCTGCAGAGGCTTCAATAACAGCAGGTGGGAAATGGCGGCGGCACACTGGGCATGTTCCTGACTGGAAGGAGAAAAGAAAACAAACTCAGGGCAAATAAAAGGTTTTAACTGCCACAAAAGCATCATCATAATAAAAAAAAAGTGTGGCATTATTTTAAAAATAATCAAATAACTTTAAAATAAAAACCAAATATACTTCAAAGCCACGCAAAACTGAAAGGCAAAATTCTGATGCTATTTTTGATTCATCCTAATCAGACTCAATTTCCTTGAGGGTATAAACACTGTTGCTTAAACATTTTTCCATCTTTTAGCTCACTCATCTCTTACATTAATTAAAAGTCAACTACACTCCCTGTTCTGTATTGGTGTGGTGAGAGAGGGTATAAAAAGGAGCCACAGTGCATGACCTCACCAGACCTGAATTAGTATTTAATCCAAAATGATACTGAGAGTTAGCTGGGTGAATTCTAAATGATAACCAAATCAAGCACATACCTGAAAGGGAAGGTGGGCTAGGGAAAGTAGTCATAATTGGGAATATAACATTTTAGGATCAACAGAAGATTCTATAAATTTATCATCTGGTGATAGATTCTACCCTTGCAAATCTAATCTTTTCTCCAAAGAGATCTCCCTGACAGAAAGCAGGATGAAGAATCATGCTGTTGAAGTTAACAAAGATTTGTATCTTAGGAACTGTCTTCCCAGAGGAAAGGTTAGCTTCACACTAAACTTTCCTGAGAGAGACTAAAGGGATTGTAACCTTGGGTTACAAAAAAGTCAATGACAATTCAATGCTATATACAATATATATAATAGTTACCATGTAAGGTTTTAATTTATTATGTATTTATTGTGCTCCTGTGCTATATGTTGCTACATCTGAGTCTGATGAGTATGGTCTCCATCAACCACATACTAACTATGCAACCCTGTACAAGTAAGAAGCAATGGAAAATTGTAATCACACCACCAATATGTACTAGAATAATGTGAGGATTAAATGGGAAAAACATAAGATAAGAATCATTTAGCTGTGCAAGGTATATAGCAAATATACAAATATTAGAACCTATAAAATCTGGTATTATTGTGGGAGTTAAAAGAAAGGAGTTATAGCAAAGTCAAGGACAAAAAGGAGGAATTTAAAATGGATTTATTACTCTTACAGATGGTACTGGGGAAAAGAGCACATCATGTTATACATACATAAGCAAATGTATAGAGGGGTAAATTTGAAGAGAGAGGCTAGGAAATCTTTGAAAGTCAAGACAGAAACTTAGTTTTATAAAGGAACAATGAACACTTCTGCAGTGGAGTTTAGAGATTTTAAATAGAGTCTAACACAGATGAAGCAGCAATAGAGGGGAACAACAGCAGAAAAAAAGAGAAGGAGAAGAAAAGAGGGGATGAAGGATAGAGGAGGAAGGAACAGAGATGAAAAGTGAGTGGTTATAGGAAAGAGAGGTAGCTACATCCATAAGTAAAAGAAGTTGGGAAAGTGATTCCAACTGAACATATATAAGTACCCTTAATGTAAAAACAAGGTTCACAGAGAAGAGTACAGTAAATTTTTCTCATAAGTTATTCCAATATTCTTAAAAATTGTAGGGCAAATGCTAAGGATGAAAATACGAACAGGAGGTACATGACAGGTCATTAAATCTTTGTCATAAACATTTTCAGAGACACCAATCTGTATCAGCAGACTACCTGCGTATTGTTATAGAACTCCGAATAGTGTCAAAGGTTTCTTGATTGAGAAACTTTTTAAGAACATTCAATTTCAGATATATGACTAAAGATTTGTGGGTTTTTTTTTAATACTTTTAAACAATTACAAGGCAGTACAAGAATATAAGTAGACAAAATTAGTTTAAAAGACACTACAATCATCAACTTGTAGGAGAAACTTAAGTATTAATTTTAAAAAAGTAACTCTAACACTTACCTTCTGTAGCCAGATTGAGACACAAGGTTTGTGAAAGAAATGGTGACAGGGTAACTCTGTTGCTATATCATCCTTAATATACTCACTGCAACAAATTGGACAGCACTGTTCCTGACCGATAGCTGAAAACAACACACAATTTGATCTATCAGTCACATGTGGTTCAATTTTGATAAAATTAAAAATCAATATATTAATTCATAGATGATACCTATAAATGACAAAAAGAGCCAGAATTTGATAAATAATTGGTAAACATGTTTCTGTTTAAAATATGACAATTTGAAATTTAGTGAATATTGCTTTTGTAGAATATTTGTCCCAGCCTACCACATAACAAATTAAAAAATAATTTTGCCAGAAGGCAATCAAAATTTCTAATACCATTTTCTCTTCTAGGTGCACTAATAACATACTCAAACATGCAAAGTGTTATTTGAGATTCAAGATCAACTTTGCCCTTACCAGTGTGGTCTTCAAGAACAAGTGTCTCTGGAAGACCATCAATGCTCTCCTTACTGGCTGGTGGATTGGCCACTTCAACATCCACTGCAAGAGACTCTAAATGTGCTAAGGCAGTCTGAAAAAGAAAAGTCAGTTCTTTGTTAAAAACCACTAGAAAACAGTAATAGAGAAGTAAAAAATTATTTTTGAAGGTGTCAACACTGTGTCCACTATTATTTTCTTCCTGTTGATTTCTTTTGCTTCAGTCTTTTACCCTTTTTGCCTCCTTCCAAAAAAAATTATCATCACATCAAACCTACAAAAAAACAAAACAAAATGGCTCCTACCTTCCATAAGTACAACAAAAATGTTCTTTGTTTTAAAGGTGGTCTACGTGCCCAACATACTTATATTTTCAGAAAAGCAGTTACCTCTTTGGACTATAATTTTATCAGTTCATTGGAATTACTAGGTTATCTGGGTTGTGAACTTCATTTAGGGGTCTGAATGTCTGTGTAAAGTTACTATTCTAACAAGAAAGGAAAGAACACCAGATCATCTGATCATATGAGTAACCCTCATTCTTTTTCTGGTCCATTCAACACATTAGAACTGTGAGTAGGCATACATCATTTTATTGTGTTTCACTTTATTTATGTATCACATATTGTGTTCCTTTACAAGATCCTCCACCAGCAAAAAAAAGTATGACTCACTGATGGTGCAGATAGCACATTTAGCATTAATTTTTTAAATTATTGTGAATACATCTTTTTATAAACATAATGCTACTGTACACTTAACAGACTATACTACAGTGTGTACATAACGTTATATGCACTAAGAAACCAAAAATCTCATGTAATTTGCTTTATTGAGAAATGTACTTTATTGCAGTGGTATGGAACCAAACTTGCAATATCTCCAAGGTGTGCTTCTATCACAAGTTAGGACCAAAAGGTGGGACCAACACAAGCATCTATTATTTAACATAATGTAGAAGTGAAAGCTTATTAAAAACAACTAGCTACCATAGTCAATTAATATATAATATAAAAACAGGCAAACTGTGAAATCAAAAATATAAAGTGGGGAAATAAAAGGAAGACTTCTGTATATAATCAAAGTTAAGCACTGTGACCATAAAATAGACTGCTATTTTATATAATGTGTTTTAAGTAAGACTCACAGTAAGCAGAACAAAAATAGAGGAGAGAATAAAAGAAAGTCAAGTAACTAGGAGTTAGAAAACATTTGATGGCATTAGTAAGTCCTTATGGAGCAATAATTACTCTAAATGTAAATGGATCAAATTTTTGATCTAAGGTATATAATGGATGGATAGATTAAAAAATTAGATCCAGTTACAGATTGCCTACATGACTTACATCAGCTTTAAAGACATATATAGGCTCAACGAAAAGGGGGTAAAAGATACTCCATGTAAATGGAAAGCAAAAACAGTCATGGATAGCTACAATTATATCAGACAAAACAGACTTTAAGTCAAAACAATACAAAGAGACAAAGTATTATTCATAAAGATAAAAGGGTTACTTCATTATGAGTATATAATAATCATAAATATATATGCACCCAATACTGGAGCACCAAAATATATTAAGCAAATAAAAAGAAGATCTGCACTGAGATTAGACAATAATATAGTAGCAGTAAGGGACATCAGTACTTTACTATTAACAATGGGTAAGTTATCCAGAGAAAATAAAAAAGAAATATTGGGTTTGAACTATATGTTTTTTTGAAGATTTATTTATTCATGCATATAAGAGCTGGGTGTAGGTCAGAGATGTGGGAGGGTGAGAGGATTCACCAGAGACAGAGTGAGAGTAAAACAGGTGGAATGACTGAAATACACAGCTGAAGGGAGCAGCGGGCAAAACAGGATCTAGTTGCTGTGCCAAGTGGGTTAGCTCTCTGGCCAGAGACAGAACTTGTGCTGCAGTGGCTGCAGATAACTCCAGAGTGCTGAGACTTAACTCCCTGCACCACCAGGGAGGACCCTGAATTACATTTTTGATAAGAGGGCCTAACAGACATATACACATCTTATACAACATCAGCAGAATACATACTCTTCTCAAGTACCCATAAAGTTTTTTTCCAGAATGGATCAATGATAGATCAGAAATATGTGTGAGAAAATTTAAGAAGGCTGAAGCCATACTAAATATCTTTTCCAACCAATATGATAAGAAACTAAAATCATTAATAGGAAGAAAGCTGAAAGATTCACAAATATGTGGAAATTAGACAACATACTTCTGAAAAAGTAAGCAAAAGTGAAATCCAAAAGTATCTTGAAACAAAAAATAGAAATACAATATGCCAAAACATATGGAATGAAGTAAAAGCAGTTCTAAGAAGGTCTTTTATAGCAACAAACCTGCATTAAGAAAGACATCAAATAAATACATCACAAAACTAGAAAAAGAAGCACTAAGGCCATGGCCAGAGTTGGCAGAATGAAAGAAGTAACAGTGATCAGAACAGAAATAGAGACCAGAGAAGATCAACATTAATGCAGTTTTTTCCTTTTTATTTTTAAAAATTTATTTATATTCTTACATAGGTGTTAATTTTTGTATAGTATTTGATTTCACCCCTCCTGTAGTTCTACCACCACAGTACCCTTGATCTATCACCACAGTCCCTGTGTAAGGTAGTTTTTCAAATGATAAAGTTGATCAATCTTTAGCTAGATTAAGAAAGATGGGTCAAAAAATCATAAACAAGAGACACAACAACTGATACTATAGAATACCAAGACTCATAGGCGATTATTATAAACAATTATACCCCAACAAATTGGATAATATAAAAAGCAAATTCCTAGATACATACAACTTATCAAGACTGAATCAAAAAGAAATAGAAAATCTAAACTGCACAGTATGAGTAAAGAGAGTGAATCAGTAATCAAACTTCTTCCAACAAATGAAAGCTCAGGAAGAGATGGTTTCCTCAAAAATTTTGCCAATGTCAATCCTTCTCAAACTCTTTCAGAAAACCAAAAAGGTGGGAACAAAGTCATTTGATGAGGTTAGTGTTATCCTATTATCAATAAGAAGACTACAAAAAAGAGGTTGACAGTCCAAGATCCCTGATAAACTAAAAATGAAAATAATAAAATGCTAGAAAACAAAATTAAACATCACATTAAGAGAACCACATACCATCATGAAGTGGATTTATCCTCAGGATACAAGGATTATCCAACATATGAAAATCATACAGCTGACAAACCAAATTAACAGAGGGGAAAATAAAAATCACATAGTCATCTCAAAAGGTTCAGAAAAAGCATTTGACAAAACACAACATTCTTTCATGACAAAAACTCAATATATTGGGCACAAAAGGCCAATGACAATGCCATAACTAACTTCAGAATCAACAGTGAAAGGCTGAAAGTTTTCTGCTAAGATCCAGAAGAAGACAAATGTACCCATTCTTACCACTCCTATTCAAGACAGTGCTGGAAGCCTTAGTAAGAAGAAGGAATAAAAGTCATCCAAATCTGCAAGGAAGACACAAAATTATCTTCATTTGCAGAGATGATTTAATGTATAGAAAATTCTAAATATTTCATCAAATTGTCAGAATTAATAAGTGAATTCAGTCAAGTTACAGGATACAAAATCAACATGTAGAAACCAGCTGTATTCTTATACATTAACAACACCTGGGCCTCCCTGGTGGCGCAGTGGATTAAGCAACGCACTATGAAGCAAACCACAGCCACTGCAGCACGAGTTCGATCCCTGCTGCCGGCCAGGTGGGGGACCCACATGGTGCAGCAGACCTCTC
>JAGFMF010012245.1:757022-800439 GCA_019455555.1 Galemys pyrenaicus
GCTCTCTGTGGTGAATCCTCTCACCCGCCCCCCACACCTCTGGCCTGTACCCCAGTGCTTGTATGCATAAATAAATAAATCTTTAAAAAAAAAAAAAAACAACACCTGAAAATGAAACATCGAAAACATTCCCAATTCAACATTAAAACCAAGACAGTGACAGTGGCATACAATGAAAACCATATGACTGATTAAAGAAACTGAAGACACAAATAATGACAGATATCCTATGTTCATGAATTGAAAGAATCAATACAATCTCTATTATAATTACAATGGCATTTTTTATGGAAATAGAAAAAAATCCAAAAATTTGTATAGAACCACAAAAGACACCAAAAGCAATCTTAAGAACAAACCTAGGATATCATAATTACTGCTTTCAGGCTATACTACAAAATTACAGTTTTCAAAACAGTATGGTAACACCATAAAATAGACACACAAACCAAAAGAAAAGAATCGAGAGTTCAGAAATAAGCCCTGAGGTATATGGACAACAAATTATATGATAAATATCCCAAAAAAGCTCAATGAGGGAAGGATATCTCTTCATAAATTGGTGCTGGGAAAACTGGATAACCATATGCAGAAAGATAATCATATGCATGAAGTGCAACCCCTATTTTACACTGTTCCCAAAAAAATTTACTCGAAATGGCCTAAAGATTTAAACATTGAGACTTCAAATTGTCAAATTACTAGAAGAAATATAGGGTAAATAATTACTTGACAATGGTTTTGGTAACAATTTTTTTGATATGATAACAAAAGCACAAGTAACAAAAACAAAATAACACAGGGTTTTTTGTTGGAAAATATTGATATTCAATTTATTAGATGGAGAATATTATATACAGTATCTACTCTTTTAACATTTATTTTTTATTAAATTAATTTATTTATACATATTTGATATCAATTGTAGTCCCCATGGAGTTCCCACCACCATTTCACCAGTGCACTGTAAGACAGGTTATATTAAATTAAAACCTTCTGCATAACAAAATAAGTTATCAACAAAATTAAAATGCAACCGACAGAATGGGAGAAAATATTTGCAAATCATTTATCTGATAAAGGGTTAATATCCAAAATATATATGGAACTCATAAATCTCAGTAACAAAACTATCAGAACAAAAAACTGGAAGGGGAACTGAACAGACTTTTTTTTTTCTGAAGAAGAGATGCAAATGGTTCAAAGGAAGCCAAAAAGATACTGAACACCAGTCATCAGGGACATATAAATAAGAACTAAGAATGAGATTATCACTTCATACTGATTGAGTGATTATCATTAAAAAGACAAGAAATAACAAACTTCTGCAAAGCCATGGAGAAAAGGAAACCCTGCTACACTGTTGGTGGGCATGTTAATGGGGAAAGCCATTATGACGATGCCTTAAAAAATTAAAATAAATCTATCATGATCCAACCAAACCACTTCTGAGTTTATATCTAAAGGAAATGAAGTCAGGACCTTGAAAAGATAGCTGCACTCCTATTTTCACTGCAACATTATTCACAGTAGCCAAGATATGGAAACTTGTCTATCCATAAATGAATGGATAAAGATGTGGTATATATATATACACAAAGAAGCATTCACCCATGAGACAGAAGTAAATTCTGTCACTTTCAACAACATGGACGGATTTTCCGGGCATTACAAAAGTGAAATAAGCTAGAGAAAATAGAGACTATATTTTATCACTTATCTGTGGCATCTACTAAAGCTTAATTTGTTGAAAAGGAGAGTAGGATAGTAGTTAGTTGTCAGGGTTGTGGAATGAAGGAAATGGGTCAAAGGGTACAAGCTTCCTGAAAGAAGTAAGTTTTGAGAATTTAAAGTACAAAATGGTGACTATCAATGTTAATAATACTGTTTAAACACTTGAAAGTTGCTAAGAGAGTAGATCTTAGATATTCTCACTATAAGAAAGAAATAGAAATTACATGAGGTGTTGGAGATATTAAACAGTACTACAGCTATTTTTGCAATATGTAACAATTCAGCACATTGTATTTTAACTCACACACTGTCATATGTCAATTATAACCCAATAAAGCCGGAAAAAATCTGTCACATATACACACTATTATTATTCACCACTGAAAAGGCCAATTCTGACAGATACTGCAAGGATGAATCATAAAGGCTTTATGTAAAGTAAAATAAGCCAGTCACAGAAAGATAAGTGTTCTATGATTCCACTTGTATAAGGTTCCTACAGTTGTAAAATTCATAGAAAATTAGAGTGATGACTACCAGGGGCCAGGGAAGGGAAGAGAATGGGGAGTTACGGTTTACAATATGAATATTTCATTCCAGTCAGCTGCATGCTCAAAAATGGTTAAAAAGGTAAATTTTAAGTCATGAACATGTTATCATAATAAATATACTGTGATAAATAAACTCAGTCTTTCAGATCAAATGAAAATTCTGCCTGATAGTTAACATTGTGTTCTCTTGGATGACAAGCAAGCTTCTGTATAAACATTAGGATGTAGCAAATAATGCCTTTCTAAAATGGATGTGAGATGACATAATAAATGACAGGGCAAAGGAGAAAGCAAAATGACAAGAATTCATAAATATAGTTAATAATATTGAACACCAAATTTTACTCTGTATATTGCAAAAAGAAAGCTAGTGAACCAAGAATTGAATACTGTCTTTCAGCTTCTAATTCACCTCTCATTTCTGCTCTGTAAAAGCAGATATGGGCCTTTGAAATATTCTTCCTGTCAGCTAAAATGCTCTTGAGTTTTATCAATAGAGGGTACTACAGACACATCACAGAAGGAAAGGACTTAGTTTCTGGGTTTAAGAGGGTTTACTGGATAGGGTTCTGCATTGTGCAAGGCTTTCTCATTTGGGGTTTCTGCATCAAAGATGGCTTGTCCCACACTAGGCTCCTCCAGTGTTTAGTGGCTTCTCCAGCATTGGAGCACTTGCAGTTTCCTCAATGTGTGACCAGCTGCAGTCTAAGATGGTCAACAATTTCCCTAGCACCTATCTTGGGTGGTTTGTAGTAGAGTATTTCTAATTATTTATCTTCCTGAGATTGGTTTCTCTAGCATGCCAGAGGGGAGATATTACTAGGTTCTAATGAGCAGATTTCCAACAAGTTCTGCCAGAACAGTCATTAGCACACACTTTTTTTTTTTTTTTAAAGAGCCAAGGCTGTGTCCTCCCCAACACAGTCTAGATCTCAGCCCTGGAGAGTATTACAGTCTAACTGCTTTTCCTTAAACATGCTACTCCTATATTCTTTAGTTTCTTACTGGCCAATCCCTCAGATTCTAATTTCATGTTATTCTTAATAATTCTTTATATTAAACTTACCTGCTCATTACTGTTTCTCTCTTGTGACTAAGCCCGGGCTGATACAAATTAGTATCAGGTATGCTCCCATAAAACAAGAATAAAGTTTTGGAACTGTTTTGTTTGGGCCTTCAGGTTTGAGCTAAGGGTTTAGACCCTTCCCAGTAAGATGGGATTCTATCAACCCGTGGCATCACAATCAAACTACCAATGTTGTTAACTACAATTAAGTGCCAACAACAGGATGAATCTTAAGAGCTTGGTGGCAACTGCCCTTTACTTTCTGGCAGAATTTATGACTATAAAAATTGTGATATGGGATGTATCATTTTGAGTATCCTTGCATTTACAAATAGAAAATAATAAACTTAGGAACATTTCCTCTAAGGGAAAAGTACAGTAATGAGAACTAGAGAATTTCATGATATTCCTAAGACATTTGTTTCCAAAATCAAAAATAGAATTTAACTGAGTGCAACATCAATTAAAACAGAAATCCAAGTCTTATAAAGTTTCTCAAAATTTTTATCATTGATTGGTTAAAGAACAGGATTTTGAAATTTTAAATGGGGATATCTGGTGGAATTACCACATCACTCAGTGCCTCCTTTAATCAGCTAAAGTAGCATACCCTTACATACCAGTGCTCCTCTACTAGAAAATCCTATGATAATCTCAGTTTAAGTGTTCATTTCTTAGAACTTCTCTACCCAATAGTACTGCTAAAGGAAACTGTAGCAGCAGTCAAAAAAGGCAGAATGATCAAGAGCACAGACTCTTTTAGAACACAGGTTTGGGTTATTCCACCAAGTGAAGAATTTTAACCAGCTGAGGTTCTTGAGGGCAAGAAAAATATGGAATAATACTGGGTTATGGAAGAAAACCACAGCTATCAACCATGGCCTTGTAACCAAATACAGAAACAAGGATTAGTAGCTTTTTACATGTTTTTTTATTTGCATCTGCTGACCATTTCCTTTTTCTCTCTCCTTCCCATTTTTATTTCATAAAGCATCTAACGTTATAATTTAACCTTTGTATTAGAGAATATTCAGTGTGGCTGACTGAATTTATGGAGGAATTGATATAATCAGTGATTTATATAGTGACTTTGGGACTGTTGATCTGTTCATTTTAGAGGAAGGATAAAAACTCCTTCATTTGTAAAAGTAACTATCTTATTAGGTAGAAGTAGGGCTGTTCAAATGTGTACAGAAAGGTACATATGGATCCAGAACTCAGAGGGATGAATTGTTGCAGCTATTAATTATAGGTCCTCAGATTCAAATTCACTATTTTTGTTAGCTCTGTCAAAATGGCTTTGAACCTTTAAATATTTTCCCTTATGAGAGATATCATGACCTAAGCTTTGTTCAGAGACTGCTGAAAAGACACTGCAGGAAGTAAAGGGCTTTGCTCTGATCTCTGTATCTGCTTGACAGGCTTCTGTGGCATGAGGCTTTCTCTAGCACCAGACTCTTGCAATATATACAGCTTCTCCAGCATCTAGCTCTTATAAAGCGAGCAGCACCCAGTCCCAGCAGCTTCCCTCAGCATCCACCCTAAACAGTTCTGCAGCACAGTGCTTCCAGTTAGTTACCTAATTATAAATAGCTTCCCAGACATGCAACAGCGTGATTTCCAGTAAGACCTTCTAATGCACCATTACAGTGCGTTCACTGCTACCCAGTAAGCCACAGCTATGCCATCTTAATGTAGACGGATCTTAGCCCTGGGGTGGATTGGGGCTCTTAGGGATCATAACCTCAGAGGTGGTAACTGCTCCTTGGATGTGCTTTTCCTATATTTTTTTAGAATTACTTTCATTCCTAAATAAATATTCCTTCTTACTCTAATACTTTTTTAAAGTTAATAATTCTTTACAAGTAAACTTACCCATCATGAAATAGGAAATGAAAAGAACAGCATATTATTTGTCCCTGTTTTTGCTTACCTAACTATTATCATCATGAATTTCCTCCAATACCTTATGTACTTTTCAAGATAGACTGCAAGAACTCATCTGTGCTACACAAACAGAAAGGAGGGATACTGTTTGTAGTAAGTTTCATGTGGGGAGGTTAGTCCAGGCTAACTATGCCTTGACAGAATGGGTTCATCATCCCTCTCTGAAGATTATCTGAAAATTTGCAGTGCTAGTATCTGGAATTTCATGTACTTAAAGATAATTGCTTTGGTACTGACATATATTTTAAGATGATCTGAGTTCATGTATAAGCAAGAAGAGCAAGAAAGCCATTTTATAATCACTGCTATGAAAATCTATAAAATAAAAAAACATAAAAATTAATCTCTATCTTTAGGCAATATATTTTCAAAAGTTAGTCTGTCAGAAAGATAAATCTTAAAAAACACAATTGGAATACATCTAGATTTAAAGTTGAATACTTGGTCAGCACAAAATTTATTTTCTAATGAAGAAAATGGAAATTTGTTTTAAAATAATTAAGGACTTATTAAAAAAAGATTTAATACTGATTTTAAATGATCACTGAATCCAGATGTGTTAGATGATTACTACTTGAGTGCTGATTTGGATGTATCTTTGACTACAGTCATTTACTAAGCGCTTATCACTACACCAGGTGTTCTATTAAGTACTTTAACCATAATCGCACCATAATCCATAAGGTAGATTTATTTACCCTAATTTGAGGATGAGGATATGAAGCTTAAAGAGTCTAAGTGAATGGTCCCAGGTTACACATCACACAGCCTAAATAAGCCTAACTCAAAAAGCACATATTCTTGCCTTATATACCTTCCTAATGGCTTAAACCCCAGCCTATATGAGGTGCTTGTATAAATACATAATTTTTTTCTGAAGGTTCCATAAGCAAAAAGTGTTTTTTAGGAGACTTAAATTCAATTAACTTTCTCATGTAATCTTTCTTCAAACTGACCTTTCTAAGAAAGCAACTGTAGTCAAAGTATCATGTTGGCTTTCTGTTCTCTTTCTTTTTTATACTAACCCATCTCTGATTTTATAAAACAAAAGCACACTTCTTATTCATTTGAAGGGGCAATCCGAAATACTGGGGTCAAACTGAACTCTAATGACAGAATAGCAAATATTTGTAAGTGTCTTCTAATACTTTTTTCAAATAAAAATTTGATGAAAGATCTATATTTGTCAAGTTGATATGATTTTTGGGAAATAACTCAGAAAAACTGAGTGACAAAACTATAGTATGATACACTATTTGCATTCTGTTTATTTTTATATGAATAGGTTGTTCATCTTTACATTCATAAAGGTGAAAAACTGAAATAAAATTGAAGTTAAAATGTGTTTCATTTTAGGAATAAATAAAATTCACTAGAAGTAATCAAGGAAAACAACCTCCATATCATAAGAGATGCATTTCCAGTAAAATTTAGTTTATATAATTATTCATCAAAATTTTAAGTCTTTTTTTAGGATACTACTAATAATTTTAACTCAATCTAAAGCATTTTTTTACATAAAAATTCTTGAATAATTTTTATTGTGAAGAAAGGAGATGATAAAGAAATTACTTAAATTTCTAGTAAAAATACAGATTTCAACATAAACATGAGCAAGGGGATTTTCTTTTTAATTTGGGAATAAAAAGTTTTAATGATATTGCTTCAAACAGTTAAAGAGTTTAAATATTTTGCCCTACTCTCACTGAAATTTGGGATATAGCTATGAAACAAATACACTGTCAATATTTTCACTACTGACAACTATCTGAAAAGAATGACCAGTCTAGTATTGAGAAAGTAACAGACATGAAAATAACTACTATTAAAAAAAGATAGGGCTACTTGAGGAAAAAACCAAAATAGCACTAAGTAATTATTTGTTTTTTTATTTGCTTTAATGAATGCTAGTACTAAATCTAAAGGAAAAAAATCATAAATTATAAATTATTTCAGCTTCATTTTTCAAAATGCACACTAGGTATACTAGCCAAAGAAAAACAAAGATTTCAAGAAAATTATAGGACGAACCCTCTTCCTATAATCAACTGCATTGATATTCTAAACGTAAAACATCTCAATCAAATAAAATAAAACAGCACTAAATCTAAGAAAACCTTTAAGATACAGGGAAAGGTGATACTTAATGTCCTTAATTAGGAGCAGAATGAAAGATGGATAGAATAACTGAAAGTGGCAGTGCCACTGGATTCCCTAAGAGCCGAAGCAAACAATTATGGGGACTGTATATTCTCTGAATGTATTATGGTATTGTTACCCTGGCTAGTGCCTTTACTTACCATAATCTCCCATGACATATTTCTCTAGCTTGTCTTTCAAGATACTAATTAAATATCACATTCCTGTTAGTAACAGATAACAACAGTTTAAATTCTCACAACTTCATTTTAAAGATATCTCCATATTGTAAAAGAGCATAAAACATTAGTATAATAATGGAAAAAACTGTTTAAGCATTATGAAATCAGACCTGACTAGCCTGGGTCTGTGTATTCCAATGTGGCCGCTCAAGATTTAGTAAAATCAAGAAAGTGAGTGACTGTAATCTTTAATTAAAGTGACTGTAATCCTTAATCTTTCTTTATGAATTTTCTGGTGCAAGTTATCATATTAGACCTATTTCATGTGTGTCAGAACTTGTTAAAAGGCAGTTCAATAACCTGGGGAAAGTGTTACATATATAACCTGTATCATGATATTCATTCTGAATTTTCTGCTAGTAAAACAGCATTTTTGCTATAGTCACTTTGAACAAAACATAAAACATAATGAGAGCAACAATCTTTGTAGAAGATTATACATACGCAAAAAACGTTACACTGAAGCACAGAAAACTTAAGTGCAGGGGTGTGTTTGTGTTATCTTATTTACCAATTTAAACTGGAGTTGCTAATCTCCAAATTTTTCTAAGTACAATCCTTCTTTATGTTCCTGAAATATCTCTTACTCATTTTTGTTCACTCACTTTTGACTTACTCACTTTATAGTTCTTCTACTTTGGAAACAGCGATTCGAAGAGATACTTCTTAAAATGAAATCCACTAGTGCAGTGGAAATTCTCATAAAGGGAAAACACTTGAACTTTTAATCTTGGACAAATATGATTTTTTTTAGTCAAATAAGCGAAAGAAGACAAGACAAACTTAGACATCAAGTACGCCACACTTATTTAAGTGTGTATGTAGAGGATGAGAGAATAAATTCCCTCACTGCACTCAGCAGCAGGGTAGTATTTAAAAGTCATGAGAACTTAAACAGGGAACAGATTTGTAAAATATCCTTGAAGATGTTTAATTTCATTTCATGAATACATCTCTGTGTGCCTATATGTGTATAAAGTAGTCAGATTCAAACATATGCATATGAAAGATGGCAAGTGTAAATCTATATGTAACAGAACACTTTCTGTTTTGAAATAAAAACTGGAAAATATTGCAATTTTAGGCAAATTGGCAGAAAATTAGGTGTACATTATATTGCACATACTGTACTGGTGATATCACTATTCAGCAATTGTTACATACCTTTTCTTAAGCATACTTAAAGACTTAAAATCTTTAAATTTTATCATTTGACACCTCAACAACTTATCTATGGGCATCAGAAATACCTCCATAGCCTGGGCTAAGCGTTCTTCTAGTGCCATATAGGTGAGGAACTGAGGATCCACATAAGAAATGGCTTCAGCAACTCCCAGTCCATCTGCAAAACCGTCAAACAGGCTGAAAAAAAAAAAAAAAGAAAATATACATGATTTGGAAAATTTTTATGGGTGAGAAATAATTATTTTAGCATACTGATAAGATAATAGATACTCAGGAGCAGAAAACTTTAAAATATTTTAATATAAATCTTGTGAACTGAAGGTCAGGAACAATGCAAAAGAAAAGTTAAGTGTTAAACATAAGGAATTAAAATACCATGACTCCCTCCCAGCTGACTGCCACACTTACTACACAGAATCTGCAAGAGAATCATCACATTATATTTCTAGTTTTGATTCTGGGGATTGCTAAAGGCTAGATTACACAAAATCGTACTTTTTCTCTCCTAACTTAATTTCTCTGCTATTTACTTAAGTTTGTAATCTAAATAGGATGGGAAAATCAGAAAACTTAGTCATAGATTCAATTTTCATAACTCAAGAGACGTGAATAAATTCTACTCAATGAATAATTAGGCATGAAAAACACTGTCTATATACCTCCAGTCCACATCAAGGTCTTCACTCACACTGGAGTCATCCTCAAGGTTATTGTTACCATCCAACATGAAAGCCTCTGGCTGTGCAAATTCATTGGCAGGTTCATTTCCCTCATCACTGCTGCTTTCATTGACTTCATTGTACTGTAACCAAGGAATTTCTCCCTCTTCCAAGGAAGTCTGTTCCCTAATATAAACATTTTCAGGGAAGAGACAAATATGTTAAAACACATGAAATTGTTCTTTAAAGCAGACTCTTTATTCTTTGAGTTTTTGCTTCTTAACATGATTCTTAAAAGACACTTTATGAAATTATTTCTAAAGGGAAGCATGTTGTTCTCCCTATATAAAAATAGTTTCCACTTACATAAAAATGTATTTGATTTATAAATTATCTATGCTCCTCTATTTCCTCTTTTCGAGGAAAAAAGATAAAATCTCATCCTATACCATTCGAATTTTTAATCACTATTCTTGAGTAGTTTCCCTCAAATTTGAGATAAAACTCATTCTTCAAACTGACCAATAAATCCCTTGGTCATACATATTTTCTCCTTTGTCCCCCTCTCCATCTATGATCACTTAAAAAAGTTTTACCCCTTTAATTACACTCATATTATTTTTAGAACACAAAGATTATTTCTACCTTAGAGTCATTTTCTATCTAAATGTAGTTTCACCACAGTTTTGCGGTTACTCTCTTTTTGATATTCAAGTCAAACTAAGTATCTCCTCAGAAAGACCTGTCTTGAGCACTCATTTTAGGTCGCTCTTTCACTCACATATCATTCTGCTCATACTCATTATAAAATTTACTTATCATTTTCATATCTCATATAGTCTTCTTCCATTAGATAGAAAATCACAGGAACAGGACAAATAAATTAATGGGACAGATAAGAAAATAAGGAAGAGACTTAGTATTTCAGAATAGTGGGGAAAATAATACTATTGGGACAACTGGAAGGCTAAACACTTATGTTATTATTTATCCTTAAATAAACTCCAGATGTACTGTTTTAAAATGTATATGCACTCAATCATCACCACCTAACAATAAAAGTACTACGAGGATTGTGAAATAAATTTCTACAAAAATTTCATTCTAGCTATCATGCAAAATCTTAAAGTAATAGTCTTAAAATTATAAATTCATGCAACATTAAAGAAAACACCCACTGAAAAGTCAAAATACCCAAAATCTGAAGATCAAATGGAGAAAAATTATCATATTTGAGAGGCAGGTATATTTTTCATAAATAGAATCAAAAAATATAAAAACAAGCCAGTAAAAATAAAAAGTTGTCATAATTCAAGAGAAAGGAGGAAAAGATATAGTTTGTGAAAGAGAAAAGTCAAATAGCTCTTAAACATATGAAGAGATGTTCTATTATTGATTTAACTTCTTTATGAAGAAACCTGACTATAACTATAGATTAGGTGTGTGTGTACTCATTGACCTAGTAGTTCTACTTTTAGTTATTTTTTCCTAAAACAGTATGTGCAACCCTATCTTTTACAACATTCCTTATAATACTTAAAACTGTGAAACAATTTAAATGTAAATCAAGAGATGGCTAAATAAATTACACGATGTAATATTATGCAAAGTTCTTTTAAAGAATGAGAAAAATTTATATGTGAATATGGAACACATAAAAAGATGTAAACAAACCAAATGAAAAACCAAAATACTAAATATAAAAATAGTTTGTCTAAACAATTATTTTATACTAGTTGAGTAAGAGAAGATGTGTACACATATAAGTTTTCATATATATAAAATTTTTTAGGAGCTCACAAAGGGAAACTAGTTGCTATGGTTTATAAATGTAATTTTCAAGCTCTCTGAATTAATTTTTTAATCATGTGTATAAATTCTTATTTTTGAAATGTTTGTGATTTTAATCTGTTTATCAAGAGGACTTCGACCAGAAAGGCTACCTTTTAGAGACAGATTAAATCTTTTCTTATGTGTTTCCAAAGCACTAAGCCATAAATCATTAAAAGTCAATTAATATGTATTCAGTCTTACCAATATTTCAAAAACCATCCCTTTAATAAATGAAGCGCAATGATAAAATATTTTTAACCTGAGTATGTGACCAGTCAGTAAAGACACACAGTTGTTTCTGTACTTTAAAATTAAGACATTAATCAGATATTAAAACCTTGAAAGTTTTAATTTTCAACCAAAAGGGACATTCTTTATCCCCTTTGTTTGGTAATTAAGCTTTATCTTTAAATAAATATTTAATATATCTTTAACATATAAATAATATATAAAATATTATATATTATATATAATATATATAGTGACTTATAAAAATAGTTCTTTTTCTATTTCCTTGAAGATGGAGGGGCATGATCTTTTAAAGTTTGAGAGAATTCAGTTTTAAAATAAAACCATTTAATTTATTTTTCTTTTCTATATGAAAAGATTTTAAACTAATATTTACATAGCTGTTGATAGTTACAGAGTTTTCTATTTCTTGCAAGCATTTTTTTCTTAATCTTTTCACAATATCAATATGACTTCTTTGACATGTACTACAACTGTTAACTGATTTTTGCACTTATCTTTCCTAATTCTAATTATGTCCTTATTTTCTTTATTGTAACATTTCTTTCTATTTCCAGTTAAATGCGCAGTCCCTCATTTCCAGTATTTTTTCCCTTTTTTAACATAAGCACTTATGGCAGCAAATTTCCTTTCAAATACCACTGCACCCCACAAATTTTGATTAGTGATATTTTTGTTACCTTTGAGTTGTAAGCATTTAAAACTTCCAGTATGGTGGTTATTTAGAAAGATGGACATTTAAAATGGATGGGCATTTTTTAAAATTTATTTTTGTTTTTTATCGCTAAGATAACTCTGCATTGTGTCAGAGAATGATAATCTGCAGGATACTGATTCTCTAAAAAGCATTAATCGGTGCTTTGTAACCTAGCACATGTTTGTTTTTTCTATTCATGTATTTTACAGGATGAAGTTTTAATTTAAAAAATCATACTTAACTGAGTTATATTACTCTGCTAAAGATAGATGGGTATTTTTAGAATTTTTATGAATTATACTGTAATTGAGAAAGGTGTGTAAAAATATCTCAATGACAATAAATTTCTCAATATTCTCTATTTGAGTATCAGGTGCAGTCAAGTTTAAACGACTTCATTTTACTGGTAAGTTGAACATGTTACCATTACATAGTGACCCTCACTCTCCCCAGTGCTTTTTTTGTCTCTGAGTCTACCTTGGTAACATTAACAAAAGTGTTACATTTTCTTTTAGTTAGTGTTTGTCTGTATACATTCTTTCTGTATTCTTATGCTGTAAACATAAAATAGTAACTTAAATATTTATAGTTGATAAACTTTGTCGTTTAGAAGCAGAGATTAGTCAATTCAAATTATCATTAGCATTACAGGATTCCACCCCATTATTTATAACTTGAAAATATTCTCAAACTTCAATCACTTTTTAAAATCTTTACTACTTGGACAGACTGGGGACACTTGGTGGGGAAGGGAAGGGAAGGGTTGAGGGAAGATGGGAGCACGAGGGACTGAGGTGATGGTGCACTGGTGAGATGGTGATGGGGAATACAATCGATGGGGATTACAATTGATGGCAAGTATATGTAAATTTTTAAAAAATTTATATTAATAAAAAAAAGAATAAAATCTTTACTACCATCTCCTACTCCAACAGTTTAGTCTCGTTCCCTTTTCCCCTTAATTTTACCTTGGTTCTTTTCCAATTCAATTTCCACAAAGCAGCTAGGGTGATGCATTAAACTGTACTTTTCTCCACTTAAAATCTCACTGTCTCTAATAAATACAAGATGCTATATGTCCTGCAGTCTGGTTCCTGCCCAGTTCATTGCAAGTCACTTTTTTTTCACTCACTTGCTTCAGTCCATCATCATACATGCCAGGCTATTTTCTTTTTAATAATTTTGCTCTTGACTTTTCCTTTAAAGCTCTTCTCAGCTGCTAATTCTAATTTTCAAATCCCAGTTCAAAAGTCAATTCCCTAAGAGAAAACTACTCTAAAGAATGTAGGTCCTTTATCAGTTACTTCTATTACATTAGTGTTTTATTCTTCAAAATAATCATCACAGTTTATAATTTGTTATCTTTCTATCTTGCTTATTATGTACCTCTTTTACCATAAGGTAAGTTTTGGGAGGGAATCTTATCTGTCTGCTACATTGATAATTCAAGGATCCAGCACAATGCTCAGCATCACAAAGCAAATGCTTTATAAATATTTGTTGATTGAATAATTACTACTACAAATTACATCTGAATATTTAGTAACACTTAGTAAACAACATATTCATGATAGAAGGTGACAGAACATAAAATCAGGCAAAAGAAAAATGCCAGCTCAACCTACCACAGCCAAACCAATTATATTTAAAATCTTTATCTTTGACTTCCTACCTTTTATTTCTAGATTTTCTTAGAGAATTAACCAGAAGCTTAGAGTTTAAACCTTTTGAGAAGTACAAATTCTAATGTTAGTCCAAGGTAAGTTTTTTCCTATGAAAGACTCAAAATTAGACCCAACTAATTAGCACAGAAAAAAATGAAAATTATCAGAGATATATTCCCTCACAATAAGACACCAAGTTTGGTTTCACAAGCAAATACTATCTCTAAAGGAATAAATAAAAATATTTAAAGAAATAAAGTTATTTAACAGAATATGTAAGCTGTTTAAACACCAAAGGAAAGAAAAAGAAAAAGAGCACACATTTTTTTTTTAAAAGATTTATTTATTTATGCATACAAGAGCTGGGGTACAGGCCAGAGTCGCAGGATATGAGAGGATTCACCAGACAGCCGGGAGCAGAACAGGCAGATGGACTGAAATACACTGCTGAGGGCAGCAGCAGGTGAGGCAGGAGAGGCCTGATGCACCATGTGGGTCCCCTCCCTGGCCGGCAGCAGGGATCCAACTCCTGCTGCAATGGCTGCGGCCCGCTTCACTGTGCGTTGCTTAACGCCAGCGCCACAAGGGAGGCCCGCATACACATTTTTTAATAAAGCAAGCATTAACTGTTATGGAGACAAAACACTGGAAACAATTTATACTTAAGAGTTTCAAAATTCTGCTAAGAAAGAGTTATATCCATTAATTTACATATTGTCTATGGCTACTTTTATACTGTAACTGTTTGAGTAGCTCAAACAGGCCAGCACACAAAGGCAAAAGTATTCCCATTAAAAATGACAAAGATGAGCCTCCCTGGTGGCGCAAGGATTTGAGGTATAGCACTGTAGGGCTGTCTGCAGCCACTGTGGCACCAGTTCATTCCCTGGCCAGGGAGGTGATCCACATGGCACGGAAGATCTCTCCTGTCCTGCTCACTGCTCCCTTCAGCAATATGTTTCAGTACATGGGTCTGTTCTGCTCCCCATGGGTCTCTGGTGAATCCTCTCACCACCCTGCACCTCTGGCCTGTACCTCAGTTCTTATATGCATAAATAAATGAATCTTAAAAAAATGACAAAAATGTTCAACCATCAACAATTTCTGGAAATATCATCCAGTGCACTTAGATAGGAATATCAAAGCTTCAACTTCTCAAACTGACTACCATCACTTCTGTGATTAAATCACTGATTTTCCTCTTAAGGCCAGCACTTCTTCCTTGCAACTACCTTCACTATATAGAAGGACAGCTCTAATTCATACATACCTTACTGAATCAAAATGGATCTTTTAAATGAATAAATTTTCTTTAATGAAACAAAGTAGAAATTTATACCATATCTCAAGAAAAGATATTGAAATTACCAATATTTTCAAGTGAAATGTTCCTTATGAAATACCAAAAGCATAACAAAAATATCAATAGGACCTTCTGATCGTACATAGGCTTATAAATGCAAATAATAGCATAATCAACATTTTATGTGATGTATATCATCTTGTACAATATACATTAAAAAATAATAAATTTCACTGTTAAACTTACCCCTCCTGGAGAGATAACTCTTGGTTTTCTTCAGGACCACTGCTATCGCTCTGTAGTTCTGGTTCATTCTCATCTTTTCCTGGAAGAGTCTCCCAGCTTTCATCACTTGAGGACTGATCTTTTTCTGTACCAGAAAATCGATGAGGCAAAGAGGCAGACCATTCTCCATCACTGCATTCTGAACTGCAAATTTAGAGGAAAATAAAACTAGTTGTCATTACATGTTCAGTTACTGAACATTTAGAATGTTAACCAGGAATAATGGTATAAATTGAACTACCTCTCTCTGTCAAGTGCCAATTCAGTTTTTGAAATATTAAAAAAATTACAGAGCTAAACATTAGCAGAATGTTGAAATGATGAAAGCATATAGCAAGCTATGGAATAAATCTATTTATTAACTTGTTCACTTTAGTAAATATTCCATGGTGCCTAGATGTAAGTTCTTCATGTGTATAAACATAGGTTCTTCATGTGTTTAGCTATATTTCTAAATAAAATTTTTAATATATCTTTCTTGGTAATCATAAATTAACACTACTTGGACTAAATAGTAGTCTCACCTGATCTGCCTAAGATAACATTCTAAATACATACCAATATCTAATGACATACCCTTTATAAATAAATCACTGTTGCTTTTTTTTAAAGCTTAGCTGGTTTTCTCCTTTCTTTTCCAAAAAAACTTTTAAAAGGAGGGTGTTTCAAATTCATGGGAAAAAAAAAAAGTACTTACAAATCTTTATTGAAAGTCTTAAGAGTGCAAACACAAAATAAGTATCAATTTAGGAGACTATTCAGATAAGGAAACTAAAGGTATATTATGATAAACAGGGTCAATAAATTAGAAAATGACTTTTGGTTATATTTAATGTTGGTTAATATGTTTACATTTAACTATTCTTGGCCTTAAAGAACAGTCATTTCATATTAAGCTAAAATATTACTTAAGGCAGAAAATAAGTCTTAAATATCCCTTCAATCAAAGATTTCCCTTTCTGTAGTGACTTTTAGGAGGCCAACAATAACAAATTTTAGTCTATGTTTTTGAAAGAATAGAATAATTACATAAAATTACATTTTCTTTGGATAACATTATATTAACATCAGGTTAATTAGGGAGTTCTTCCTCCTAATAGGTATATGAGTCTCAGAAATCATAATGCTATTAACAAAGAACAGCAGCAGGACTAATCTGAGCTCAGAGATGTTAGAAGTAAAAAAGAAAAAATATGAAATCAACTTCTAGTTTAAAATATAGGTAGGAAACAAATTTCCTAGAGAAGCAAAAATTCAATATTGCCAGGCATAACAAATACAAGGCATTCCTTCAGATGGGTATAAACCCAAGTTACTCATATTCTGTAAACTTTTCTATGACCCAAAAATAATCTAAGATCAAGCAAGCTATTATTTCTAGACTTGCATTAGTGTCCAAATCTAACATAGAAAATAATTTGAAAGGAAATTCTTGAACAAAGTTTCCTTGACTATGAAACTCAAATTCAAAGTTAATTTCTAACGTCAATTTAGATGTGTATTTAACAAAGAAAAATAACATCAATATATCTGAACCAAACGAAGGAGCAGCACAATATGTAAGATAGTTGTGAATAATCCTAAAGCAGCAACTGACTATAACACATATTAGTGGGGGATTTCAACTCCTCACTCACATCAATGGACAGATCAACCAGACCAAAAAAAAAAAAAAAAAAGGAAATAAATAGTAGTAAATGAGAAATTACACCAGATGATCATAAAGACATTTACTACACACTTAGAAGTTGAATACACAACATTCTTCTCAAGTGTACATATGACATTCTTCAGGACAGACCATGTTGGATCACAAATGTTAAAAATTCATAAAGAATGTAATCACATCAATTATGATCTGTCTAGTCACAACAGTACTGAACAAGAAATCAGTCAAAAAAATAAAGCAGGAAAATCTCTCATATGGGTGACCACACTTGAATGACTATCGGATTAATGAGGAAATCAAAGCAGAAATTTAAAAATACATGGAGAAAAACTGAAAACGAAGACATGACCTACCATAATCAGTGGGACACAGAAAAAGCAATTCTAAGAGGTAAGTATATAGCAATATAGACCCATACAAAGAAATAAGAGCTCAAATAAAAACACATTAAGAGCCCAGAAAAAGAATACCAAATGAGACAAAATCCAGTAGAAGGAAAAAATAAAAATTAGAGCAGAATCAAATGAAATAAGACAAAAAGATAGTTCAAAGATCATACTTTTACAAAAGCTCAAAATGAATTAAACACTTGGATACAAGACTGGAAAAGAGAAAATACATAGAAAAACTATAGACAAAACAATCTACATCATTAGTTTTAGTGAATCTTTTGGTACTCCACCCGAAACAAAGGAAAACAAAGGCAATAATAACAAATTGGACTACCTCAATCAAAAAAGTTTCCAAACAGCACAAAAAACTATTATTATAATAAAGATAACCAAGTGAACAGAAAAAATATTATATTTCATACATCCAACATGGGGTTAATAACTAAGATCTAAAAGGAATTCATACAATTCAACAAAAAGAAAACAACTAACCTAGTCAAAACAAGAGCAGAAAAGTAAAATAGTCTTTTCCACAGAAGGCATATAGATGTCAACAGGCAAATGAAATAATGCTCAGCATCAGGAAAATGCAAATCAAAATATCAATGAGATATCACCCTACTCTGAAGAGAATGACCCATTTACAAACCAAAACAAACAAAACCAAAAAACAGAAACAACACATTTTGATGAGAGTAATGAGAAAAAGAACTCTCTCACACTGTTGGTAGGAGTGTAGACTGGTGCAGACCCTACTGAAAGTATTATGGAAGTTCCTCAAAATATTAAAAATAAATTTACCATATAACATAGTAATTCCACTCCGATGAGTTTGTCTAAAGAATACAAAAACACCAAGTTCAAAGGAATATATGAACTTCTTCCAATGTTCACTGCAGCACTATTTACAATAGCTAAGTATGAAGACAAACTAAGTGCCCAACAACAGAGCAGTGGGGATCAAGAAAATATGGTGTATATCACACACACACACATGCATGCATATGATGGAAAACTACTCAGCTATAAATAAAAGTGAACTCTTACCATTTTTGACAAACTAGATGGAACTGGAGGGTATTATACTAAGTGAAGTAAGTCAGAAGGAGAAAGATATATACTGGAAAGTTTTACTTATATATGGAATATAAAGAAACAAAACAAAGGAACTAACAAAACTAAACCAAAAGATCCAATAGAAATATGTCTGCAGAATTGAGGCTACCAGAGGGACAGGGAGGGTGGAAGTAGAAACAAAGAGGGCAAAGGGCCAATGGTCTATGATAAATGACTATGGGTGCTTTGGTAATATGTGTGGTGAGGACACATATCTGAAGCAGTGTGAACCCCTAAAATAGTATTGTAAACCAATAGCACTGCATTAAAAAATAAATTTTAAAAATACATGAAATAATACAGACTGAAACAGGAGTAATTAAAAGCTTAAGTTCAGAAAGCGTTTTTTTTCCACCTCCCTCCTGGGTCTCTTGACCAACAGGATGGTTTTTGTCTTTCTTTATTCTATTCTAAAATAGAGCCATTGGTGATACCACTGTGGAAGTTAATGGGTTAGTTTTCCTAAGCATCTTTGAAAGACAGTGTATCCTTAAAATGGAAGGAGGAAAATAGACGAGGAATTATCCTTCTTTCTGGACATAGAGCACGTGTAGTAGTGTCACTAAACCCAGAAGACTGAGACAAGTTAGCTACCAGGGGCACTGATTTTTCTTTCTTTTTTTATCCTATGCCCATGATTTTACTCATAAGTAAACAAAACTAAGCCAAGACAAATCTTAGAAACATTATTGCAGAAATGAGGGTACCAGAGTAAGACAGTGTTGGGAGAGAAAAAAAAAGGGCAGAAGGAACCCAATGCCCTATGATAAAGCACAACTAGTACTTAGGTTGGGTGTGGTGACATACATCTGAGGAGGTGTGAATCCATTCATCTAGATCATATAAACTAATTTTCATCAATAAAAAGTAAATTTAAAATAAACAAGATAATACCTATCTTTCACTCTTTAAGAACATGGATATTAAAGAAAGTCAATTAGCTTGTGGAAAGCCTGAGAGTCAGATTTCAAGAAAGTTAAGGACAGAGAAGAAATAGAAGGAGTGGGTGAGGAATATTAACTATGAAAATTTAGCAATAGATGAGAAAAATAAATAGGCATGTAGTTTCAATGGCAGGAACAAAAATAAAGTTTTCCCTAGCATGGAACATCAGAGAATCAGGGACAGATGCAAAATGGTGACAGAGGTGGTACTAGCATTGCAATTTAGAGGATTATCTAGGGTACCAGTAGAATCCTTAGGAAAGAAAACCCCATGGCTTGAAGCAAAACTAGAATACCTTGTGGAAATCAGAAACTGAGCAGAACACACCAGAAAGGACACAATGAAGATTCATGCTTCATTAAATAAGAGGCAAGTACACAGATAATCTAGAGGCCAAGGTCCAAGGTAATAACTGTAGTGCTAACTGTGGTACTATAATTTGGCCAGCAGTCCCAGGGTGGGAAGAGATAAAGGGTGTGTAGATACACATCATTGACTGAGGGGAAATACATGCAGAGGATCTGGGATGCTTCTTGTGGAATTGGTCCCCAGTAAAAGAACAAGGACAGTGTGATTAAGTTGATTTTACCCTTCCTAACCTCTCAGGATGGATAATGACATTTTGACATCCATGATATTCCAAAGCACAGTGACAACAGCATCAGTAGTCTGGAATCCCAAAGAAAAGGGCTATGAGTGATGCCAGAAACCAAGATGGTGCCTCATCTTGGCCCAGAGCACTGACACCAGCAACTTGAAACCTCCAGGTCCCTTCCTCCTCCTCTGATTCAGTAGCTCTGATGAGGTCTCCTGAGCTACAGAAACTCGGAAAGGGCAGACAAAAGAACAACACACCACAATTTCAAATCTCAAGGGAATATGACTTCATGAGATAACAACTCTCCAGTATCCAATGACAAATATGTAAGAATTTACTTTCCTATCAGAGTTAAAAAGTGCCATAATGAAGAAAATTTTAAAATACAAGAAAATGCAGAAAAACAAGTAAAAGTGATGCAAGAAAATGAAGTTATTCAGAGCTATAGTAACATTAAGAAAAACAAATGAATAACATTAAGAAAACAAAACAGAAAATAAAGTGAAGATTTAAATTAGAAAATAAATGAGATTGAGGATGCAAAAACAGTCTATATATGAAATTTAACTTCTACAGAAAGCAATGGAATCAGACTAGTTAAAAGAAGAGCAAATCAGTGACTTCAAAGACAAATATGCACAAAGGACCTGGGTAGAAAAAGAAAGTACAAAGGGGAAAAAAAAAATGAAGACACTGAGAATTATCTGACTCTTTTAGGAAAGTCAACATAAGAAAAATGGGGACTCAGAAAGAGAGGGAGAGGAAAGAGTACACGCTAAAAGGGAAAGAAAAACCAAAAACACGGAAGAAAACTTTTTATACTTGGGGAAGGAACTAAACATAAAAGTCCATGAAGTGAAAAGAACACCTGGTTAACGAAATGTAGTAAGACTGACACTAAAACACACACAGTCATGAAACTTCCAAGAGTTCAAGTCAAAGACAAAATACTGAAGATAGTCAGAGAAAACAAGTAATTAATGGATACAGGTACACTATAAATAAGGAGAGAATGGAATAATGTATTCTAAATACTAATGATATAAATTACCAGTCAAAAGTAATACATCCTGAATCTTCTACTATGAGGTAGAAATAAAAGACATCCCAGACAAATATGAGTCTGAAGGAGTGTGCAAACACTAACAAATGCTGAAAGAAATCTCCTATATAAATTGAAAAGAAGAATATCGCAACCCTTGCTTCTCCTCTCCCAAGGGAGGAACTAGAATCAGAAAACTAAAAACAAAATGTCTGTAGCATAAAGCAATAATCATCCTAAATGTAAGTGGACTAAACTCACCAATCAAAATGCAGAGTGGCTGGATAGATGAGAAAATAAAACACAACTTTTTGATGGCTCCAAGAGACCCATCTACTTTCCAAAGATAAATATAGGTTAAAAGTAAATGCTTGGAAAACGATCTTACAGGCCAGTGAAACCGCTCCCCCCACCCCAAAAGGTACAGAAACAGTAATACTTGTCAGATGTAACAGACTTCCAACTGAAATAGGTAACAGGAGACAGAGATGCATATAATATGGTGATCAAGGGATCACTCCATTAGCTCACATCACTCATCAATATACAAGCATCAAGTGAAGAAATATCAAAATATAAATCTGAAAACAGATATTGGCACCAAAATGCCAGTAGTAGAGAATATTTCATTTTCAACAATCAAGAGATCAACCTGATAGAAAATCAATAAACAAAGCAATACCCTTAAACAGGGTTTATATCAAGGAATTATATCAAATGGTTTAAGATACATTTATAGAATGCTGCATTACAAAAAAAGCTGAGTACACATTCTTCTCCAGTGCACAAGATCATTTTTTAGGTTAGACTACACACTGGGTCATACTCTCACACTTCAAACTACTCTACAAATGATGTGGGAAAGCTGAATGGTCACATAAAGAATGAAACTAGTCCACTATCTCACATTTACAAAATTTAATTCAAAATGAATAAAAGACATAGACATAATACCTGAAACCATAAAATACATAGAAGAAAATCTTTGGGAACTCAATTCCTATGGCAGGGGAAACAAAATAAAAAAAAAAAACAGATGTGACTACTTCAAAATTTTACGTTTCTGCACAGCATAACAATCACCAAAAAGAAAGGATACCCAAGTGAATGGGAGAAAATATCTGCATTTCACACATTTGTCAAGAGGTTAATAACCAAGATCTGTAGAGAAATCATACATCTTAAGAACAACAAAAACCCAATCAAAACATGGGTAGAAGAGTTAAATAGAGATACTTTTCCAAAGACAACAAACAGATGGCAAACAGACACATTTAAAAAGTGCATTACCACTTATCAGGGAAATGTACATCAAAATCAAAATGAGATACCATTGCATGTTAGAAAATGGTCCAGTATCCAAATGACAAGAAATGAGTGTTGGTAGGAATACAGACTAGTTTACTACCTCAGGAAAACAGTATGGAAGTTTCTCAAAATACTAAAAACAGATCTACCTACCATATGATCCAGAAATTCCACTCCTAGGTATTTATTTGAAAATTGGCAAAACACTAATACAAAGGGATAGATGCCTTCCTATATGCATTGTGCCATTATTTACAGTGGCAAGTTATGGAAACAAAGTGCCCCAAAATAGATGAGTGGATTTAGAAGATATGGTATGTATATACAATGCAACATTACTCAGCAATTTAAAAAGAGATAATTTACAGAGAGGATTATGCTAAGGTAAGTAAGTCTGAAAGAGAAATCAAATACTGGATGGCTTAACTCATCATCCAAACACAAAATGTTCTTAAACATTTCAGAAATTTTTACCTTAAGTAAGGCTTGTTAACTTTTAAGCAAGATTAAGGCCGAAGGACAGAAAAACTCTGAAAGGAATCTCAAAAGCTTTAAGAAATGGTCAGGAGGTGGCAGGCCTTCAGAACAATTAGATACAAGCCATGCTGGCATGGCTGAAAGTTTCTTTTAAGCCCAAGATCATGTACTCACACAGTTATTAAAGTTCTCAGGGTATAGTTCAAAAGAACAGGGAGTTAACCTTAGCTCTTTGGTCTAATTCCAAGTCTAGTAATTATATGCTGCCTATTAAAATTCCCCTTGCAGTTCTAATTTAATAAGATGGTGCTCAGTTTCTGTCAAACAGCTCAGAGCAATGGTACCAGCTGCAATGCTTATCCCATAGAGTGTAATGTTTCAGATGTGATTAAGTGATCATTTAGACTCTTTCAAAGAAGTGGATCATGCAGTCATTAAAATACTTTTCTACTTACAAAGAATATATAAACTATATATTTTTAAGGTGACCAAAATTTTTTTTAATCTAAAAATGCTACAGTGAATTTTAATTATCTTCTTGTTAAAATTCTATTTGTTGCTATGATGATGTAACTAGGACATGAAAACTTTTCAAGAATATCTACCTTGTAAAATGTAACTGCGGGAAAAATATAGTAACCTCATGCTTTCAAAGAATAAGTCATTTAAGATACCTTTTTTCAATAAAACAGAAAACAAAAAATAATTTTATACTCAAAGAAGATTTATACTACCCTTCTCAACATATTTATGATAGAATCACTTTTTCCTCATTTCTCCAATCTGCTAATCTCAGAACCGAACAGGAGCACAGAAAACCATCAGGAAGATGAGCAACTGGCAAAATGAAACTAAATAAGAATGTATGGCTATTAAATTTCAATCTTTAGCTGGCACCATATTAAAAGGCACTCTGGTAACTGATCTGTTGCAGGGAGTGCAGGTAGAGGAACTGGAAATAGTGGTTCAGAAATAGGTTAGCGTCTAAAAATTGTACAGACTATTAAAATGACGTCCTAAAATGTCTTTTATGGCTTCTAGATACAAATATAAGCTCAATCTGAGGTAGAATCATTGAACTTGAAAATGTATTCTGTGATTTAAAAAAAACCTCATATGTCTTTGTATTGTTTCAATGTGTCTTAAAGAACACTCCAAAATTTCCATGATTCAACCACATCTCCACTATAAGTCTGTGAGTTGAAAAATTACTACAGAGTTGAAAGGAAAAAAACAACCATTAACTGTGTTTTCTCATTGATATATTTTGCATGTAAAAAATGCCTATGTTCACAATATAGATATATCAGTAAAGAAAAAAAAATATAAATAACCTAAAACCATTAAAAGCTCAGTGTTAGCTAGGTAAAGAAAATGCTTCTATTAATGAGAAAAAAAAGTCAATTCCTGTTAAGGGGCCAATAATAAAGATGTCATCTACTTCATTACATAAGATCTGATTATAAAAAGTAAACAAGTAGTTTTTATTTTTGATTAGTGTGTCTACAATGGAAAAGGCACAACTAAATTAAAATATTCCCTTCAAAAAAATTAACTGGGAAAAAATGCAACAATCTTTCAATTTTAAAAAGATAAATTATCTAAATTAAGTTTTTAAAAATTCTAATCGAAAGGTATAATAGAGGTTCACAATCTAATCCAAAAATCCTAGTGCTGAACGTGTTTCAAAATTGAAGATTTTTATCCTCCAAGATTTAGAGCTCTCAGTAGGGTCCAAGCCAGCAACCAGTAATGAAATATATCTACATCCAAATCTAACATCAAGTTAATAATTGCTGCCAATTTTTGCTCTGGTTTTTTAGAACTTTGTAGATTTTCGATAAAAGATTGTGAACCTACACTGAATAAAATAGAAGTAGGTCAGGCAAAAATTTTCAACTAACTTTATATCCTTAATTTAAAAAAGCAATGGTTACACAAATATTATTTACTAACACTAAAAGTTTATAACTTCAAGACAGCTGTAAAAATTATATTTCAATTGTTTCTAAAAGTTCTATATATTATAGAATCTTCATTCATGGGTCCAAATAAAGTAAAATGTTTTATAAATTTTAAGATTTGAAATAAAATCATAAAATGCATATTTAAAATAATTTTCTTCCTTTATAAGAAGATTTCTAGTTAAAACAATTATTTCTACAAGATACTAAAATCTTGAAATCGTACTATAATTGAACACTATGAGAGTTACAACTAATTTTAAAAGGATATGTGAATGTTTGAATTCTGGTGTAATGACAAGTCAGCAATTGGCAGAAAAAAATTCCATATTTCTCCTTTCTGTTGCCTTCCAGTTTTGAACAAAAAGCAGCTAAATATGTAAGAGGAATTGAAATGTTTATAGTAACAGAACTTATATGTTGGAAATCATAAACTGTAGTAGTAAAGTATAGAGTTGGAGATATGTATGAGGTATTCAAATTCCAGTTGCACTAAGTCAATTTACTAAGCTTTGAGACCTTAGCTATTTAACACTTTTGTGTGCTACATTACAGATGTGTTTTACTCATCTGTAAGCGGGGGAAATAACAGTCTGTATATTAAGTTGTTGATAAATATTAAATGTTAAATAAAAAAATGATTAAAAGTAAACTCAGCCATAGGAACACCATCATGAAGAAGAAAAATAAACAGGTAGTATTAGTAAATATTGGAAGAGTTAATGCAATGTTACCAATCTGACTTAACATGGATTTTTTTTTTTTTTACACTTTAAAAAGACAGGTTTATTAGGAAAGAGAGAGGGAAAAAAGGGAAGAGACCAGCACAGTCACAGGCAGACTAGGAGAACTGCCTCAACATAGAATTTAAAAAAATTTAACAGATGCTTACCTTATATTTCTTTAATTGAAATAACTAGTAACACTACCCTTTTATAAATAATCATTAACTGAATGTATGGTTTCTGTAAATTCCTCAAACACTTCAAAAGTTTCCATGAAAAAATAACCAGTAGTTCACATGTATTATTAGCACTTATTTACTAATAAGAATATTTGACAAGTCAAACTATCTAAGTTCCTGACAATGTCTGAGGGCCCATCCATCAAATCTTATGGCACTAGAAATAAATTAGTCTGCTCACTGAACAATCTGACAAAGCACTGCAGGAGCCCTTACCTATCTTCATCTTTGTCATAGAGTTGGTAATAATCTCCACAGCCATTCCAAAAGGTGTTATCCACAACTTCTTGCCTTCCTGCTGTGGCACCACCTTCTGATGGCATTTGGTTGGTTGTTTCCCTTGGTGTAACTCTTGAGTAAGGTGGATCCAAGAACATACAGTCATGTTCTCCATCATAGTCATCACACTTTATTAGGAGGTCATCTGAGCCATTTTCCTCAACTTCCAAAGCCTCTCTCCACCGCTGAACATTTCTTTGTTTGGCCTCATGCCTATTGAAACCTGTTTCTTGGTCCACCTGACTTGAACTTACCACTTTTCTAACTTTTGGTCTCACTACCTGTTCAGGAGAACTTCCCTGGCTCTTGTCTCTATCTCTGGTATTTTGTTCACTGCTAATATGCCCTGAAGTACAGGTCGAATCTTCTGTTGAATTTTCCTTTTGATTCTCCTTGGTAGCATTTTGTTGTTTCTTTTTAGCAATTTCATCTTCAGAAGAGGATCTCTGAAATTCCTGATTCTTCTGATGGACAAACTCAGTTTCACCAGTAGGACTTTTCACTAAAGGTACTGAATCTAATTCTTGAAATTCATCTCTGATTTCATCATTAAAAGGAGGAACTGACTGTGAAAGATCAGCATATGCCTCTGCCTCTCCATTTTCTAACCCAAACATTGTATTGCCCAGTGCTTCCTCATATCTATCACCTTCCACAATTTCTGCAGAAAGCTGAAGATGCTCATTATCCTCTCCATGTCTTCCATCTGGATCATAAGAGTCAGTATGAACCAATGTAATTCCATTTTGGATACTTGAAGCATGATAAACTCCTGGAGTATATTCCCCCTCAAAGTGATTATGAAGATTAATACTGCCTCCTAAGGTCTCCCTGCCTTCCTCGCTATGATGTACTGCAGGAAAGGGTGTACTGCTCTCAGTGGTCTGATTTAATGCTGTATCACAAACAGGAATTTCTGTTTCATTATTTTCAAACAAAGAGTCGTTGGGTAAAGAATGATCTTGATCCACTGAACTGGAACCTTCACAGAAACAAAAGAAAACATATTTGGAAGGATTCATTTAAATAAAATTTTATTTACTAGTGACTATTTAAGTGGAAGTCATACCAGTTAAATCTTATGACAATAAAAGTGAATTTCTCTGTTAGGGTCAACTTAATTGGGAGGGCAGACAGGCTACCCTATGAGTTCATTTATGTCATTATATAGCTTATCAGTACCCTCTCCCTCAGATGTCTGTTGCAGGTTTTTCACCTAAATCCTAGTACCTAAAACATTCTATAAAAGACATTGAAAGGTGAGGTTAAGAGATTACACAACGAGAAGCATAAGAAACATTATAGGGTAAGCAATCTGCCCTCCTATTTGTTAGAATATGCACTTCAAGCTTCACTTCCTTAATTACATACAGGTAAAATAACTTCAAAAATACTTATGAAAGTAATAAGAATAGGTTGCAGATCTAACAAAGTGAGATTCTCATCTTTGATGTCAATTCAGGAGTTCATATCTCAGTCTCTAGATACATATATTAGATTTGTATTCTGAAAATGGTTTGCTGCTGTAAATCTGTAATAATGAGTTAAATTTAGATGTTATAGCTTTTACTAAAAACAACAAAGTCAACATTTTGATCCTCTTTGATAGTTTGTCAGAATTCTGCAACAAAAGTATAATCATATCTATTCTATAAATAACCTAGAATTATCAAGTTTGTTCAAGTCAAGAGGAAGATGACATTCCAGTCCCAAAATGTGTAATTATAGTAAATAGATATCAGCAAAATACTTCTTTAAGCCATTAAATAATTTTGAAATTTTAACTAAATAACTGAGTGTTATTTGACATTTGTATTTTATAAAATTTAAAAAATCAAATTAGCCAAGCTAAATTTAGAAATACAATTAAAACAAAAGTAATTTAATCATCATAAACAAAGAAATATATACTCAGTTTACATTTAAAGTTCTTTTTTTTCCACTGAAAGATGAAAAGAAAGTGATAATGTAATCAATGCTACACCATGACTGGCCACGTTCTATTTTCTTCTACGTGTAAATGTATAAACTATTCACATTAAATTCAATGAATATTCTAAAACAACTTCTTGATAGCAAATGCACAGCATTTATTCTCACAGATACACATAAAAACCACTCACAACTCCAAATATCACGAGATTAGTTCCTACTTGTTCAATAGTTTTAAAATAAATCCTTGTTGCATACCTGAAGAATTTTCCTTTGGAACATCATCTAACTCCAAGACTTCATAGTCATCACCAGCCCGACCCAAACTTCTTTCATGCCTGGTCATACATGGTTTAAAACTGACATAAGCATGTCTTCTTCCATATCTTCTACCTGTAATAGTCTGATAACCCCCTGCTGGTTTGGGCCAGGCAGCCTTGCCAGATTCTTGATCCATAGCTGAAAAAAAAAAATCAAAGGCAAGCAATGACTTTTACTTTAGTAACCAGGCAGGAGAGGAGGAAATTTCAATAAACATGTTACTTATCAAATCATAAGTTACTGAACGTTAAGTGCACCTTACTTCTACTACCAAAAAAAAAAAAAAAAACCTTGAAAATTAACATTATATATTAAGTTATAAGAATTATATGGCCTATTTATTCCCTTTCAAAATCTCTTAAAGTTTGATTTCTCTAAGATATTTCAGAAACAGCTCAGTAAGGATTGGAGAATGAGTCCCTGAATAATTTAAATACAGCATTTTACATATAAACATAAGTGCTCAATACATATTTGCTGAATAGATTATTAGCTCATAAAAGCACACTTTCAATTACATAAAGAATACATTAATTTCAAAGGTAAGAAGATGCTTCTTTATATGTTATGCACTTTCATAAAGAACAAAACAGACCACAAAAAAGTAGATTCCAAATTCCGGGGTCAGATGAAATTTTTCAACACTAAACAATGATGACTCAACTCAGATAACACATGCTACCCCATCTTCAAAACTACAAATGGTACACATTATGGTAAGAAATCTCATCAGTTACCTGAATAATAATTTTGATGACTACGGGATATATTGTGGTAAACAGTAACATCTTAGTACTAAGTAGGACAATATTTTACATATATAATGTCTGCTTAGTCAATTCCTTTTTTTATATATTATGTAGGAACTAAACAGAAAACTGTATCACAATATATGGAATAGTCAATAAATGGAACAGTTAACAAATTTTTGTTTTGTTGCTGTAAATTAATATAATTGCTTTCAAGCCCTAAAAGAAAAACATTTATAACATATTATCAAGTGTTACATTAAGTACTTAATTCTCAACAACCTATGAAAAAAATTGTTTTATTTTCATGATCAAAAAATTACAGTTAAAATGAAGTAAATAAGTAACTTGTCCATTAATCAAATGGTATGACTCTTGAACCAGTACCCCTAATAACTACTCCAAAGGAATAGTGTCCAAAATGGAAAGCACAATAGAAACAAAGGGGCTGTGGGAAGAAAATGTAAGAATTTCTATTTATACTTATTTTTATATCACAATCAGAAATTAAGCTTTACAAATATTCAATGTATGAACTACAACTGGCCTCTGGTGAGACCATGATCACATGTTATTTGTGGTACTCTAGGTACGTAGGGGAGAAAATACAAACGCCTCAATATATTGACAGACACCTTGCCTACCTGTTAGCTCTTTTTCAGTATACTGTGACATGTGTGGAAATTTTCACGTATCCAGGTCAGTGAAATTACAAATGTGATTTAGTTTTCACTGTCACAATAGGAAAGTGGCAGAAGATTCCTGCAAAATCACAATAGATTAAAGAAAATATTAGTAACACAACAGAAAACAAATGGCAAAGTAGTACTTCCTTTTAGTAAAACTGTCAACTCTGTAACAACTCAAGAAAATGAAATCTGACTTGACAAGTCAATCAAAAATGTTCAAAACTATTAAGGCAGCTATTTGAGAACAGGTTATCATCTCCTCTTGAAAGCCCATGCCCTTAAGTATCATTCTTCAAATCACCAATGACAACACATATATCATTTATAATAAGCAAATATAGTAAAAGAAATGCTGATGAGGGTATATAACCCATACCCATGGAAATCAGCTACATGTTAGCTCCTCTAATAAGCACAAGTTTCTTTAGCCTTGGCATTTTTAATAATTTGTTAAAACATATTAACCCTAAGAATACAAACATCATTTTGACATGTATATCTATGAAAATTAAAAACTATTATCTACAAATAATCCATATCCTTTACAAAAGTCAACCAGTAGGTATTTTAATCCAAGTAAGAACCTATTCTACATAAGACAAACTACAATTTACCATGAAACAGAGACTCTCTTCTCTTTAGAAAGGAACTCACTTATTAATTCAAAAGCTGCAACCTGTGGTTTTTTTTAATAGTAAGAGCTCATTTAAACACCATATTTATTTAAATACTTGAGGTACTGCTAATTGTTTCACTAACTAAAATCTATTAGAAGATGGTATTTCTGGAAATTAATTTTTCTATCTGTATAGTCTATAGGCATATTAACGTACATGAGTACACACATACTGACCCTTACAAATTACAAATTCAGCAACAAGTTGTACTCGTCTAATAAACCTGAATCAAATCAGATTGTTAGTAATAGCTAAGAGGTAAAGGGCTATTAAAAAATAATCTTCCAAAGAGGCAAAAATTATAGGCACTAAGTAATATATTTTAACAATGAGAAAAATAATCTGAAATAATTTGATTTTTTAAAGATTCATAGTACATAAGGGCAATCTTAAAGCATGACATTAAGATTTAAGTTCATAAATATTTTAGTCAAATCCGTGTCTTTGGAATAAAGCTTTATTCTATCCTGTCCTGGGCACTGTTTTCAAAACTAAGGCTACAAATTACAGTATGAGACACAGACACTAAACAAAGCAAGTAATAAATAAATGTTAGATAAACCGAGACTAAAACAGAAAATAAATAATTGTTGGAAGTATGCAATTTAAAGTAAGATCAGGGAAGGTTTCACTTTGAGCAAATATTTGTGAAGAAAGGAGTCAACGTGTAAATCTAGGGAAAGAACATTTCAGTGAAAATAAACATAAGATCCTGAGGTAAGAAATTCCAAAGGTAATCAAGTAGTAGCAAAAATTCTGAGATGGAATAAGCAAGAGAAAAAAGGAACAAAAAAAAAGTAAAAAGGAACAGATGAGGTTAGAAAATTAATTAGGAAGAGGGAGTGGGGTGTGAGGCTGATATATTACATATACCCTTATAAAGCAAGAAATGATATTCTAAGTGAGATGGAAAAGCCACTGAAGAGTTCTGTGCAAAGAAGAGACATAATATGACTTCTGATTTAATAGGAGCATTCTGGCTTCTGTGATGAATAGACTAAAGGGATACAAGGTCAAAGTCAGAAGACCAGTTACTAAGCTATCAAATACTGGCAAGAGATCAGAGTGATAACTTAGGCCAGGGTAAAAAGCAGGTGATGAGAAATAGTGAGAATTTACATATATATTGTGAAAATAGAGCTGATAAAATTTTCTGATATAGGTTATAAAAAAAAGGTAAAGAGTCAAGGTTGACTCTAAGTTTCATAGCTTTGGAAATTAGAAAAATAAGGATTTATATTAACTGTCATAGGAAAATTTGTGAAAGAAGCAGTTTTTAAGAAATATCCTGAGTAGTCTGAGGTGTTCAAATGACACATCACCAGATATACAAGGAGAAAAGTGAGAGAAGCCTGAAACTGACTAAAGGATTCTGAGCTGAGAACATAATTTGGGAGTTACCAGTATAAGGTGAATCAAAAAGGTATGAATTTGGATGAAACTTACTAAGTATACTTGGAGAAGAAAAGAAGTTTAGGGACTAAATCCTGAGACAATCCAATATTGAGAGGGAAAATTTGACAAAGGTCAGTGAGATAAAATAGAAATCTAGGACTATGGATGTCAAAGGAAGAAAGTGCATTGGACAGAAGAACTGACCCACTGTGCCACAAAGTGCTAAAAGGTGAAGTGTAATGGTTTAAGTAGCCACTGGTCTTAACAACATGGAGGATACTGCAGATCTTGAGAAGTACACCCTGCTTGATTATTCTTCCAAAGTTCAATTAAAATATTTATTTTACATTCTCGTATATACTTATCTTCATATGGTCTTAAAATGTTTCTTGAAATTCAGTTTTCATTACATTTCTATAATTACCTAGCCTGCATTTCTTTTTTCCATAAAATAATTCTTTAGATATATGAAATTTTGGCAATTAATCCACTTGAAATACAACTTCAGAAATACAAATCATGACAAAATGAGTTTATGACAAATGCTTTTAGAAACTGCTTTATATATACTGGACCACTTGTGTTTTAATTTGGTTTACTAACATTACCTATTCTTATAATTTTCAGCTGCTAAGGCAAAGTAAATACTCCAAGCAATAATGTATCTACCTTGAATAGCAATCTAACTTGCACTTAAACTTATTTCTTACACTTGCATATTCCTTTTAATCTAGCTCTAGATTTTTCATATCTTTTATCCCCAAGCACAAAAATTTGTTTACACATGTACACAACTGCAAATTATTCTAGTATGGCTAATAGATACAAAATGAGAACTGAGATTTTATCTTTCCTATACATCACTTTAAGCAACTAGAAACATTACTGAAACAGAACTGCAGTAATCAAACAATCTATTATCAACCACAGAACTTGGGACATTAAAGGCTGCTACAACAGGAAACTTTCAGAATATGACTACCAATAATTCTACAAAGTAATTATATGTCTAAATTAGATACGTTTAAATTAGAAATTTTAAATATACAGTGGTTAAAGTCTCAGATTAAAAGGGTTTGCTATTCCTGGAAACACCACAGGTAACCTGATATAAGGCTAATCTTGTTTAAATACTGTTCCCCTCTGAATAAATTTTTGTAAATTATTGTAAAAGCAGAACAACAAACTCAATTGATAGTGAAAAGAACATTTAAAAACATAACACAAAGTATATGTGAGCAGAAATAAATTTTTTTAGATAATCCAATAGTTTCTATTTGAAAAAGCACTTTAAAAATGTATTTCTAACTTTTATTACCATAAAGCTTCTATCTCACCAAATGTTGAAAACTGCTAATTTGTTAAATTGTTACACAAGATAATGTATTTAAAAGACTACATATGGAAATCTGTGAAGATTAAATAAGCATATGCTCAACGCACAAAAATACAGATTTTTATGGTTTACTGTAAGTAATTGGTTAAAGGGGAAAAAATGAAAAAAGATCCAAAGACAAATTGGAAGGAAACAATAAAATATGAATCCACTAAAAACAAAATGAGGACTATTTCTCAAAGTTTACTTCATTTAGATAGGACGAGCTCTGGTTCAAACATGCTACAAATGGCATACTCTACCCTGAGACATACAAACCAAATCAGTTCAGGGAAAGAAAAGCAGCAGAGATTTATTTCCATGTCAACAGACCAGGAAAAGAAAAAACACATCCCAGTAATGAACTCTTCTCAATCCAAGGAACTACTTTTCTTACCCCTATTCCCCAAATTAGTATTTCCTGTTTTAAACTTTAAACAAGTAGGATCATACCACAAAAGTCTTTTGTACCTACTTTTTTTAAAAAAAGATTTATTTATTTATGTATACAAGAGCTGGAGGTACAGGCCAGAGTCGTGGGAGGTGAGAGGATTCACCAACAACAGAGTGGGCAGCAGAACAGATAGACTGACTGAAACACACTGCTGAAGGGAACAGGGGGCAAGGCAGGAAAGGTCTGCTGCACCATGTGGGTCCCCTCCCTGGCCGGCAGCAGGAATCGAACTAATGCTGCAGTGACTGCGGTTTGAAAGTGTGTTGCTTAACTCATTGCGCCACTTGCCCAATACAGTGTTCAGAGATTCATACATATCTGTACATGTTTTCCACCTTCCTCTGGTACAAGTGGCCTGGAATTACAGGGCACAATATAGGGCTATGCTTAGCTTTAAAAAAATGGATGCAACATTTTTATGTACATGTATATGTTGTTTCATTATCATTGGCAACAGAAGATACTCTCAGTCCTTTCAGTGATTCTGGTAGGGATATGATGATAGTTCATGTGATTTTTCCCAGATATGTAATAATGTGGTACATCTTTATTTACACATATTGACCTTTTGATTATCTTCATTTATGAAGAACCAACTCACATCTCACTACTTGCTTATTTAAAAACAATGGGGGCCTCCTGAGTGGCACACAGGGTTAAGCACCATACTATGAAGCATCCACAGCTACTGCAGCATGAGTTCAATCCCTGGTCAGCAGACCTGTCTCACCTGCTGCTCCCCTCAGCAGTGTATTTCAGTAGATCTGCCTGTTTTGTTCCCCACTGTCTCTGGTGACTCGTCTCACCCCCACACCTCTGGCCTGTACTCCAGTTCTTGTATGCATAGATAAATTTTAAAAAAAATAAAAACAATGGGGTTTTGTCTCTCTCTTTTTGATTTGTAGGAGCTACTTACATTTTCGAGACATTAGCACCTGTATCCTATTTATTTGTTGCACATATATTATTGCAGTCTGCGGTGTATCTTTTCTCTTTCTTTATTATGTTTAGAACAATGGAAATTCTTAATTTATGCAGACTAATTATTTAATTTTATATTCTAATTCAGTAATTTTTGCTTATCCCAAGGTGATGAATATATGCTCCTAGGTTTGCATGTAGAAGCTTGATTATTTTAGCTTTTTACACTTATAAATATAAACCAATTCAAGTGAATTTTGAACAGTTACTAGTTAAAATCATAGTTTAACATTTACCTAAAACAATCTATTAAAGACAAATGTTTTCTCCTCTGAACTCAGTGATGCTTTAGTCATAATCCAAGAAACCATCGATATGAAGGAGTATGGGTATTCATACACTTCCACTGATCTTTTTGTCCATTCTATTTTAAGTCTTAATTCAAATTCTGTTTTAATAATTTTCTTAATTCAAATTTTTTACTCTATAATTAAAAATATGTTTTAATATATTGTAACTTCATAGCAAATCTTGACATGTTAAACACTTATATTTTGACAAAAATTTGGAATCTATTAAAAATCAATTCTGCAGTTTTGACCATGTATTGAACCTAAAGTTCAATGCAAGGGTAAGCTGACACTTTAACAATATCGAGTTACCTACTATACAAAGCTGACATGTTTCTCTCTTTAAATGTTCTTAAATTTTTCTCATCCCTACTTTAGGTATTTCATACACTTACATGCTATATTAAATGTAGTTTTCTAATTTTATTTTATACTTTTTGGCTGCTAATAAAAGAATACTATGAATTTTTGGGATTTGGCCTTATATTACGTATTTTACTAAGTTCACTTAATTGAGCTGATTGCTGGTAAACACATTGTTTTATTTTTTCATTTCTAATTTTTATATTAATTTTAACTGTGGCTAGGGCACTGAATTTTTAACAAAAACAGAGGGCACTGGTTAGGATTACAATATTGAAAAAAGCAAGAGATGAAAAACATGAAATAGTTTTCATTATGATGCTTGTTCATTTTTCATTGATATTACTTAGAAAATTAAGAATGTTTCCTTTGATTCCTAGTTTGTTGAGGATTTTTAACAAAAACCAGAATTTTGTGAAATGATTTCTATATGGAAATGATTCTATGGTCTTTCTAAATTGTTCTGTTAAAGAGATGAAATACAATTATTAATTTTAAAACATCAAAACCAAACTTGCATCCTAGAACAAATCTGTTAGATATGATGTATTTTGCTTTTTATATGTCAATGGATTATATCTGTATCTATGTTCATGAAACATACAGGCCCAAATTGTTCTTTTCACAAGTATTGTCAAATTTTTCTATCAAGATTTATAATAAAATCACATAATGTTCTGAGATATAGTTCCTCTTTTTTATTTTCAGAATTGGTAAAAAGCTGACGTTTCAATTTTATTTAAATGTTTACAATTTTATCAGTAAATGCATCTGTGTCTGGAACTTTCTTTGTGGAAAAGTTTATTCGACTTGATATTGAATATATCAAATCTGTTTTGCTAATTTTTAAAGATTTTATTTATGCATATTTATTTATGGGGTATAGGCCAGAGGTGTGGGTGGTGAGAGGATTCACCAGAGACAGAGTGGGGAGCAGAACAGGCTGGATGCAACAAAATACACAGCTGAGGGGAGCAGCAGGAGAGGCAGGAGAGGTCTACTGCACCATGCGGGTCTCCTCCCAGGCAAAGAAATGGAATTCACACTACAATGGCTGCGGAATCCCCACAGTGCAGCGCTCAACCTCTTGAGCCACCAGGGAGGCCTCTGAATATTTCAAATTAGTTTAAGAAACACAGGACAACTCAGATTTTGCATTTCTTTATGTCAGCTTCAAGCAATTAAATCAGTTGTGTTTTCAATGATGAATGCCTTCAAGCTATCAAATGTATTAATAAAAAGCTGTTCATAATTTCCTTTTACTAACACTTTAATATTTAAAGGAATGTAAAAGTAATGACTATTTTTTCCTCAGTATTGATAATTTATATTTTCTTCCTGATTAATTAGAACTTTTATCACTTTTAAAAGTCTTTTCAACATTGATAAGAGTACTTTATTTCACTGATTTTTACTCATAGCCTATTTCCTTCTTTCTATTTCTTTGGGATTGACTCACTGCATCCTTCATTTGTGAGCTTAAATTACTCTTCCATTGTTCCTCTTTATAACATGCAAAATTCAACATTCTCTCATAGCACTGTTTTATTTGCATTCCACAAAATCTAAATATTTTTGTGTCTGAGACTAAAATGTTTTCTAATTTCCACTGTGACACTGTTTCTGATTATTTATAAGTGTCTTGATTAATTTCCAAACACTTGGAGACTTTCCATTTGTTATTTAATTGTGACTAATACCACAATAATCAGAAAGAGGGACTGTAAAACATCATTCTTTTGAAAATTGATTATATAGTTTATCAAGGGCAAAAATATTTTGGCAAACTTGGCAGGGAAAAAAAAAAAAAACAGAACAACTTGATACCTCCAGGGAATATGGCACTAACAAGGAAGAAACATTTCTCCAGGAAACAACCACAAAGATTAGCAAATCCTATCTTCCTGTCGAACAGAGTTCAAATTATTTGATTAAGAAATCTGAAGAAATGGCAAAAATATCTGAATATCATGGGAAGTAGAACAGAAATTAGGAATTGAAGGTGAACTGGAATACATAAAGATCAATAAAGGTGAAAAAATCAATACAGACAGCTAAGGACTGAAATACTACAAAGGACTGAAATATTACAATGAAGATCACATGGTGTAAAGTATCCAGGCAGAAGAAAAATATGAAGGGAAAAAATGAAAAATCTGAGTGAACTATCCAAATCTGTTAGTAAAGTTTACATAAAAATGGCTATCCCAGAAGGCAAAGAGACAGAAAAATACAAGCTAACACATTCAAAGAAGTGACAGAGGCAAATGGCCCAAATCTGGGGGAAGAACAAATTACACAAATTCATTAAGCTAAAAGAACACCTGGTTAACGAAGTGTAGTGAGACCTAGACAAAGGCACATAGCCATGAAGCTATTAAGAGTTTAAGACAAAAATAACAGTGAAAGTGGCTAGGAAAAAGAAGTAACCTATAAAAGAAATCCCACCAGGCTGACATCAGACTTCTCAGAATAAACCAAACTAACAAGGAGACACTAGAACATTATTTATTCAAAATTTTGATTAAAACTGCCATTCAAAAATACTATAACCTGCAACTCTCATTCACATACAAGGGAGAAATAAACACTTGCCAAAAAGCAGCTATGGGAGTTTGCCAATACCGGATGTCTCCTATAAGAAATGTTGAATAGGGCTCCCATGTCAAAATAAAAAGATGAAAACCCACAGTAAAAATTGAATACGGTACTAAGTAGAACTAGAAAACTAAATATAAGGTTTGAGTAATAAATCCTCATTAATCAATAATCACTCTAAATTTAAGTGGATTGAATGTATCAATCAAATGGCACAGCATGGCAGACTGGACCAGGAAAACAACAAACTTCCTGCTGTCCCCAGGAGATGATCTGAGCTTCAACAATATTCATATACTCCAAGTAAAAAGTTGGAAAACAAATCTACAACTAATGAGACCCACTAAAAGGCTGGGATCATCATACATATACAAAATAAACTTCTAACTAATAAAAGTAACAAGGCACAGGTGGATACTATATAATGATGAAGGGATACTATATGATGAAGGGATACTATATAATAATGAAAGGGATCAAAATGTATACAACAACAAAAATCTATCAAAATATATATGTTACTATTATCAACTCTGAATTCAGAAGTTGGCAGCAACATAATAATTGTGGGGGCTTCAAACCCCACTTTCAACAATTGACTAATCAACCAGACAGAAAATCAACACATATGACCTCAACATAAGGGTTATATATAACAAACCTAGAGGCAACATCATACTCGCTACTGGTGAAAAGTTGAAAACTTTTTCCTTTAAGAGCTGATATAAGACAGGTTGTCTAGTTTACTACTAGTATTCATCAGTATTAGAACCCTAACTAGAGCAATTAGGCAAGAGAAAGATATAAAAGGATTCCAAACAGGAAAAGAAGTAAAACAATTGTAGTTTGCAGATGACATAGTTACACAGAAAATCCTAAAACTTCACTTAAAAAAAAAAACCAATTGAAATAAATCAATATAATAAAGTGGCAGGGTACAAAATCAATTTACATAAACCAGTTGCAATTATATATATAAATGATGAGTTAGAAGAGAAAGAAATCAAGAATACAATCTGATTCAAAACTGCAACAAAAGAATTAAACACCTAGACCTGGGCCTCCCTGGTGGCACAGTGGTTTAAGAAACGCACTATGGAGCAAACTGCAGCCATTGTAGCAGGAGTTGGATCCCTGCTGCCTGCCAGGGAGGGGACCCACAGGCACAGCAGACCTCTCCTGCTGTGCCCGCTGCTCCCCTCAGCAGTGTACTTCAGTTGATCTGCCTGTTCTGCTCCCTGCTCTCTGTGGTGAATCCTCTCACTCCCCCACACCTCTGGCCTGTACCCCAGCTCTTGTATGCATAAATAAATAAATCTTAAAAAAAAACACCTAGACGTGCACTTAGAAAAAAGGTAAAGAAATTACACAATGAAAACTGTTAGACACTGAAGAAAAAACTACACACACAGAAATTGGAAAGATATTCCCTGCTCATAGATTGAAAGAACCATACTATTAAAATGGCATTTTACCTGAATCCACATTCAATGCAATCACTATCAAAGTTTCAATGAAATTCTTCAAAGAAATAGAACAAACAATACTGAAATTGATATTGAACCATAAAAGACCCCAAATAACTGAAACAGTCATAACAAGAGGAAGAGTGGTGGCATCACAATCTCAGATTCCAAATTATACTATAAAAAATTCGAATCCAAACAGTACAGTACTAACATGAAAACATAGAACAATTAAAGAATTGAAAGTCCAGAAATAATTTTGCATATTTACATACAATTAATCTATGGCAAAGGAACCAAGAGTATACACTGGAGAAAGAATCTTCAACAAATGATGATGGGAAAACCGGACAGGAAAGAATGAAACTAGATCACCATCTCACACCAAAATTCAATTCAAAATAGATAAAAGACATTGTTGCAACAATTGAAACCATAAAATACACTGACAAAAACAAAGGCAAAAGACTCAGTAATAATGGATTCAGTGAATTATTTGTGGTCCTGCGTTCGAAGTCAAGAGAAACAAAAGTAAGTGTAAACAAGTGTACATTAAACTAAAAAGTGTTAACACACGATGAGAGGCCACACTGATGGCACAAAGGGTTACCTATTGTCAGCCAAGGCAGCCACTGCAGCAGGGAGCTAACCCACAAGGCACAGCAGACCTCTCTTGCCTCACCTGCTGCTCTCCTTAGCAGTGTATTTCAGTCTGCCTGTTCGACTCCCAACTCTGTCTCTGGTGAATCCTCCTTCTTACCTGTATCTTTGGCCTGCACCCTGGCTCTTGTATGCATAAATAAATAAAACAGATCTTCAAAATAAAGTATTTACACAATGAAAGAAAACAAAAAGTTATCAGTAAAGCAAAATGACACCCAACTGGTTGGAAGAAAATACTTGCACATCACACAACTGACAAATGACTGATATTCAAGATAGATAAAGAACCCATACAACTGAACAAAAAGGAAATAAAAATTGCAGTAAAAAATGGATAGAAAAGCTAACTAAACACTTCTCCAAAGAATACACAGATGGCCAATAGACAAAAAAAAAAAATTCTTATTTTATCATCAGGGATCAAAACCACAATGAAACACTATGCTACAAATGTGAGACTGGTCCATATCAAAAAGACCAAAAAAAAAAAAGCAAAACAAAAACACCCCACAAGTGTTGGCAAAGATATGAGAAATAATATAAATGGAGAATTTCTCAAAAATCATTTATTATGTGACTGAGCAATTCCACTCCTAGGTATCTACCAAGAATGCAAAAAAAACTATTTTTAATAATTCTATGCTCACTGTAGCACTATTTGCAATAGCCCAGTTACAGAAACAACCTATATGCACCAGGACAGAGGACTGGATTAGTAAAATATGGTACATATACATAATGAAATACACTCAGCTATTAGCAAAAAAAAAAAATTCCTTGCCATTGGCAACATCGGTGGTGGAACTAGAGGGATAATGTTAGGAAAACAAACACCAGATGTTTTCACTTATATGTGAATGATAGAGAACAAAAACTCAGAGAAAAACAAACCAACAAACCTAGAAATCTAACTATGGAATTAAGTCTATAACAGAGGGCTGGGGGTAACAGTGTAGGTAGGTAGAATAATGGACTAGAACTATGGGGTGCCTTGATGGTGTGTAGGATGTGGTGACTTGCATCTAAGGAGGTGTGTTCCTACACCTCTGAATCACATACTGTGTTGGTAACCCATGCTACCTCAATGAAAATAAAAACAAAACAACTAATTTTAAATATTAAAAAATAGATATTTTGCCAAATGTCCCATTCTGCACTTAGAAAATATACAGCTTCAGTTGTTAGATACATTGGTCCCCAAACATCAACTGCATTAAGTTAATTGATCGTGTCATTCAACATTTCTACTCCTTAGGAGTATTCTATATAGCTCTCCTATCAGACATTTTGTATATATTAAAAACATCCAGCTGTAAATGTATATCTATCTTAACTTTTTATATTCATATTCAGAAGTTATTTTACTAGGTGAATAGCTATTTATGACTATTTTGTCTTCTTGATGAATTGACAATTTTCCTTTTGACATTTTCCTTTTTCTGTTACAATACTTCCAAGTTTATGCTGTCTTGTACAGTATTAAGTCACATCAGCTTTCTTTTGATGAGTGTTTACAGACAATACTGTTTACAGACAATACTCCACACTGTCTATCTGTGCTTTTACATTTAAAGTGTTATTATATGCAAGAGTTCAGTCTTATTTATGAAGCTTGGAAACATTTGCATTTTCATTAGTATTTAATACACTTACACTTAACATAATTATCAATATAAACAGGTTTAAGTATCATCTTGTTATTTGTCTTATCTGTACTTTATTCACTGCTGTCTGATATTAATACTTTTTTTTTACTATTTACCATTTTACTATTGTTTCACCTACTAGCTTACAATATACAATTAGCATCAATTTTTAGTGGTCCTTCAAATTACAAAACACATCATTCCTGCAGGCTAGGTGTCATTTTTGAGGAATACTATGTACCTTTCTTTAAAAAGTATTTATGTTTCTTTAAAAAGTATTTACGTTCTCTTCTGTCAATTAATTCTATCTCAGGCAAAGACAAAATGTGGGTTAGATGACAGTACAGACCTTTTGAGAATTCCAACGAGTTCTGTAAGGTGAGTGAGTCCCATTCACATACTCTTATTCATGGACATCTACTGGGTGCTAAACAGACTATAAACAAGCGACAGACTAAAGGGACCATCCATTAGTTGTAGTAGCAACTGACTGCCAATGACAGAAAGCAATGAAACTTAAGTACCTGAACTCAGCAGTCCTACCAGAAAAAGTCTACTACTGCGAGGAGGGCTTTGATCACTGTCCTCCATTGTGGCTACACTTTTATTCTTAGAGCAGGGTTAGGAAATAGACCAAGAATTTCAAAAGATGGAAATATGAAATAGAAACCACATTATTAGAGAGAAAAAATACATTTTATGGTTCAATAAAAGATTATGTATGGTCAAAGAAAGTATAAATGAGCTTCAAGAGAGTCATGAGAAAATATCTGAATTGAGATTGTTAGGAGAAAAAAAAGTTTCTGAAAGTTGTGGACAGTATAAAATGAGCTCTCGTGTGTAACTGGAATCCCACAAGAAGAGACACTAAATATGAGAAGAGAAAATGCAGATAATTTTCCAAATATGAGTTAAGAGATCAAACGAGAAATATAAGAAGCTTAGCAACCACCCACAAAAAGCAAGATAAATACATAACACGCACCCACCAAGACAAGTCATATTCAACCAGCTATGAACACTGAATGATAAAGCAAACATCTTTTATATACAGAGGAATAAAGAATTGCAGCTGATTCTCATCAGAAACTATGCAGGCAAAATGACAACGGCATTTTTAAAGTGATATAAGAAAAGTACCAAACTGCAAAAAATATGAAATGAATTTCTTCTGACAGAAAAAATACAAGACACTTTATTCTACAAAGAAATGCAGAACTATAAAAATAACTAATGTGAGTAAATGTAAGATACATATATCTCATAACATATATTCAAAAGACCTGTTTTAAAGTAGCAGGGCTTGACAAAACTATCAATATGAAAGTGAAAAGCTACATTTGGCAACTAAGAACTTAAAAAAATGGCTACAAGGGGCCTCCCTGGTGGCGCAGTGGGTTAAGCAACACACTATGAAGCAACCCGCAACCACTGCAGCATGAGTTCGATCCCTGCTGCCGGCCAGAGAGGGGACCCACATGGTGCAGCAGACCTCTCCTGCTGTGCCCGC
>JAGFMF010012245.1:800489-811641 GCA_019455555.1 Galemys pyrenaicus
TCCCCGCTCTGTCTGTGGTGAATCCTCTCACCCCCCACACCTCTGGCCTGTACCCCAGTGCTTGTATGCATAAATAAATAAATCTTTAAAAAAAAAATGGCTACAAGGGCAGAGAAAATTAATTTGAATTTACTCAAAATTTGTTACACACTCACACTGTGTTGTGACTACACCCTCCAAAATAAAGTTCTAAATCAAACATAGCAGCAATATATTAAGGATCTATGACATATGTAAGAATAAAATGACAATAATAGCAAAAATATATTAAGGGAACATTGGAAAAACAGCATTGGTGAGCTCTGAAACTATATAAAAAGTGGTATAATACTGATTGACTATAAAATTAAAGAAACTGTAACATTAAAGAACTGTAACATAAACAGAAGAGTTCAGTATAATTCTTTAAAGAGGCAAGATAAAATGAACTCAACTGAGAGCAGATAAATTAAAGAGAAACTAGTAAGATGGTACATTTAAATGCAACCACATAATTACATTAAACAAACATGCTCTAAGTAACCAAATTTAAAATACAAGATTCAGAATGGATAAACTATAGTGGGTTATCTACAGAAAAATTACTTTAAATAAAAAGACACAGATTGAAAACAGAAAGCTATATTATGCAAACACCAATAAAAATAAAGGTTGGAGTAGTTATATCACTATCAGATAAAGTAGACTGCAGAACAAGGAATACTACTAGAGATAAAGATGGATAGTATATATAGATAAAGATGCTGGTTCAACACCAAAATAATAATAATAATCCTAAATATAATTACATTCACTTAACAACAAATGTTCAAAATATATGAAGCAGAAATTGTTAGAACAAAACTGAGAATTAGACAAATCCATAGTTATGACTGGACACTTCAAACCTTTCTTCAGTGATTAAAAAAAAAAAAGTGGGTCAAAGTTCAGTAAGGGAATAGAAAACAAGGCAAACATTATCAATCATATTGACTTGACAATGTCAGGCTATCCAGTATAAAATATAAAATTTAATATTCAATGTGGAATACAAATTTTATAAACACTCCACACCAGAACAGTATAATATGTATTATCTTAAAGTGCACACTAAGAAAAAGAACACTTATCCAGACTGACCACTTTCTAAGCCATAAAACCTACCTCAGTTTTCTAAAGAATTACACCAAAGCATGTTATCTCTCTACAGCAATATTAAACCAAAATCAATTACAAAAAAGATGAGCAAACATCACCAAAATTATGTTATCTATCTACAATAAATTAAATATAGATATCAGATACAAAAATAAGGAAACTCAACAAATACTTCGATACTAAGTAGCATACTTCTAAATAACCTGAGTCCGAAAGTGAAAGCCATTATAATTTTAAAAATATCAAAAGGTGTAGAAATATCAAAAGTAATGATTAGAAGGAAAGGTCTTAAATGAACTAAGCTTATCTCTTAAAAATCAGATATATCTCAACCAAAACACATAAAAAGACGTGGTGAAGCACAGAAAACAATGAAATTGAAAACATAAGGAAAAAAGCAATAAAGTAAAAAGCTGTATCTCTGAAAGTATTAACAAAGTTGATGAATTCAGAAACAGACTCATAAAGACAACAGAGCACACAATGCCAGTATCACAAATGAAAGACATCACTACAAATCCTATAAACAGAAAAAGAAAATCACTGGTAATAATACATGAAATAAATTCCTTCAAAGATAAACACTTCTCAACTACTAGTAACTACTAAGCTATTACTCATAAATTCAAAAACTGAAAGCTTTCAAGAAATTGGCAACCCTAATCAGATCTATTAAAGTAACTGACTAGATCCTTTAAAATCTTTCAACAAAGAAATCTCTAGGCCTAGATGAATTACCCTGCAAACTCGAACATTTATGAAACAAGTACTAATCCTATCCAAAGTTTCTCAGAAAAAATACAAGGAAGCAGCACTTCCGGATTTTGTAATGCGAACATCCCTGATATAAAAAATTACATCAAAAGCATCCATTATGAACATTGATATGAAAAATAAAACTCAATATAACATTAGCAAATCTAATCTACCAATTTGTGAAAATGATAATGCACCACACCCAAGTGAGGCACATCTAATGAATGCAAGGTTGATTAATATTTGAAATCAAATCAATGTAAACATATTAACAGACTAAGAAATATAAACCATGCAACTAATTCAATAAATACAGTAAAAACTAATGCTCAAACTCAATGTCCACTCATGATAAAAATTTCAAAAATACAGAAACAGAATGAGAATATCCTTAACTTAATAAAAGGCCATTCTTATTAAACTTAGGAATTAAAGACTAAACTCTTTCCTCTTAATAGCAGGAACAGGACAAGGATATCAGCTCCCACCACTCCTATTCAAGAGCATACTAGAAGTCCTTGACAGTGTAATAAGTGAAGAAAAGGTATGGGAGCATATACATACAATTTGGAGAAAGAATAGAAATAAATATTCTATATTCACAAAAGACATGATTATCTGCATGGGAAAATAACAAATACTCTGATACAAAAAGTCAAGAGAGTCAGTGAATTTAGCAAGATTGCATGATTCAAGGTCAGTGTATAAAAACCAATTACATTTTTATATACCAACAAGAGACAACTGCAAAATGAAATTTAAGAAAATTAGTATTAATAGCATGAGATGATTAGATAGAAATCTATTAAAATAATAGCAACATCTGTATGCTCAAACTACAAAATGCTGATGAAAGAAATAAAAAATCTACATGGAGATATCCTGTGTTCACTAACTAGAAGACAACATTATGATGTCTATACTTTCCACTTCAATTGATGCATTCAATACAATCTAAATTAATATCCCCTCAGTAGTTTTTGTAGAAACCAACAAGTCACTTCTAAAAATTTTATGGGAAAGCAATGGAATTAGAATTGTCAGAATAACTTTGAAAAAGAATAAGGCTGAAGGACTCATTTTACATGATCTCAAGACATTATACAGTAACAATAATTACACAATGTGGTACTGCCAAGATAACAGAAAGACCAAGGGGATAGTCCAGAAGTAGATACCTATATATGGTCCACTGACTTTCAACTAAATTGGATTAATTAACAAGGAAAGCATTCCTTACAAATGATATTAGGACTGAGGGAAATAAACTTAGAACCTTAATCTCATACCACATACAAAAATTAACTCAAAATGGATGCTATATCTTGACATAAAAGCTGGAAGCTTAAAACTTAAGAAGAAAACAAGAGGAAACCTGTATAACTCTGCACTGAGCAAACTTAGAACACAGATGCACAAATCATAAAAAACTGACCAAATGAATTTAATCAAAATTAAAGGTTCTTTTTTAAAATTATGAAAATGGAAAAGCAGGTATCAGAGTGTATTGTGTGTGGGTAAAAGCATTCTTAAATCTCATCAATCCACTGTTTCACAATGATAATATTTATAGACATAGTCACAAAGAAAAACATAAAAATGACCCATATAACCACATGAGCAAATCTGTGGGTTCATTCACCATGAGATAAATACAAACTAAAAGTGTGATACTACTACATACCCATTAAAGGTATTACAATTAAAAAGCCTGACAGTGTTGATAAGGATGTAAGCATCTGGAATCAAAAAGTGAAAAGCAGTGCAGCAGATTCTTATATTTTAACATTTATTTATCATATAACAACCCAACATTCCATTTCTAGGTATTTACCTGAAATGAAAGTATATGCTAACACAAAACTCAGGACTAAAGGTTCATAACAGCTTCATAAATAATAGTTCCAAACCAGAAATGATCCCCAAACCCATGAATGGGTGACATGATCAACAAATTGTAATAAATCAATACCATGGACAGTCAAAAAAGGAAACCATGTAAATACATAAAACAGGGAAGATTCTTAAAAATATGCTGAGAAAGAAACACACGTGGCCAACAGGTATATGAAAAAAATGTTCACCATCCCTCATAATCAGGGAAATGCAAAGCAAAACCACAATGATACTACCTTACACCAGTAAGAATGGCACATGTTAGAAAACTAGCAACTACAAATGTTGGTGAGGATGTGGAGAAAAAGGAACTCTCCTGCAGTGCTGGTGGGAATGCAAACTGCTCCAGTCACTATGAAAGCTGTATGAAGGTTCCTCAGACTACTAAAAATGGAGCTACCATGTGACCCAGCAATTCCACTTCTAGGGATTTACCCAAAGGACACAAAAACATTAATTCAAAAGGATACCTGCACCCTATGTTTATTGCAGCACTATTTATAATAGGTAAGATTTGGAATCAACCCAAATGCCCAAAAATAAAACAACTAGATCAAGAAGGTGTGGTATACGCACACAATGGAATACTATCCATGAATTAAAAAAGATAAACTAATGCCATTTACAGCAACATGGATGGAGCTAGAAGGAATTATGGTCAGTGAACTAAGTCATAAGGAAAAAGAAAAATACCAAATAGTTTCACTTAAGGAGGATTATAGGGTAACCAAATAAGGGGTTAGGGGAAAATAATAACAAAAAAAAAAAGAAAAGAAACCAAAAGTAAATAGGCAACCATAAATCAGAAACATTCTGCAGGGGAGGGGGTGGAGGAAGGGTCAAAACACGGGAGGTACTGTGTTCTTACACAAGGAACTATGATGACAGTGCACGGGTGAATTGATGGTAGAAATTCTATGGGGACTACATCTGAGGAAAGAATGTAAACATTGCACAAAGATGAACAATGATATAAAATATATATATTAATAAATAATTTTTTAAAATATATGCTGAGAAAAAAAATGATGTAAAAGAGTACATATTACAGCATATTACATATTACATGACATTCTAGAAAATATAAAACAGAGAAGACATGTTGTTTCATGGTAATGAAAGTAAAAATAAGACTTAATAAAATAGAGCAGAAGTTTTGGGGAATGATGGAAATATCCTCTATCTTGACAATGGTAATAAAAGTAATATTCTCTTGACTCTAGTGGTAGTAACAAGGGTGAAGGTATTTGCTCAGACACACCAAGCTGTGTATCTTAAATATATAATTTTACTTTACATATAGTATCTTGGATAAAGTTGATTCATTGAAAAGGGAGCACTCTTGGGAAAATATTAACCAGGAAATATTTTTCATGCCCTTATAATAACCTAAAGAGGGTGAAAAATATCAATAAAATTCAATACATGTTTATAGCTTTTAAAAATTCCAAGAGAAATAAAAACAACAATACAATTATCTTAAAAACAGAAAACTTTAATATTCTCTCAGAAAGCATTAGCAATCATAATTGATGGCAAAACATCAATCTCATTTAAAGTTAGAAACACCAACTTTTTAGCTATCATTACTATTATTCAACATTACACAGGACGCATAACAGCCAAATTGACCAGGAAGACACCTAAGTTATAAAAATTAAAAGGAAGTAAAAAAGCTGAATATATTCAGACCATCAACACAATAAACATTTGATACATGATAAACAGAAATGCATTTTTTACATAACCCAAAGAAAAGAAATTGTTACTTTCCCTCACCAGAACAATCAAATTATTAAAACAGTTACGAATATTAAGAAGGGATACCTTACATATGGGAAAAAAAGACTATAAAACTTTCCCAAAGATTACAAAGCCAGATGTGAATGGAATGTAGACTTACCATACATATATTTGAGAAGAGACTCATTATCACAAATTAGTGCTCTCCAAATAAACCTTAATTTTTAATATAACCTCATCAAAATATCTAAGGATTCTTAAATTTACAAGTTAAGTCTAAAGTTCATCTGGAGAAGAAATGCATAAAAAAAAGTGAAGAATGATTTTAAAGAGTAATAAGAAAGGCGAAATGGTTAGCAAAGTTTTAAATATGCATAATCCTACCCTTTAACCCCACAACTTTATTTCTAGGAATACAGACTTCAGAAATAATCACTGAGTTTACTGATAGGTAGGACTAGAGGGTTAAGTGGAAGCTGCACTTTTAACGTTACATTCTTCCTTATATTTGAATTTTTTATAGTATAGGATTTAAACTTTAATTAAAAACTAATCTGTAAATTTAGAAGTTGGTTTCAAATAAGACAAGTTTGTGATGTCAAAAAGAACTGCAATGATCCTAAGCATCTGTCAGTAAGGAAATGGTTAAATAATACAGTCCATTCAAGTTAATGGACTACCAGGCACTCTTAAAAAAAAAAAATTACTAGGGAGACATATATAACAAGTTGTCCAAGATATGCAATTAAGTGAAAAACCAAGTGACCAAGTGATACACCGTGTCAGATAACCTCTCCCCCTCCAAAAAAAAAAAACCAAAAAAGAAAAAAACCTTTGCATGTTTGTATGTGTGTTTGAAAGTGCATTTGGAAAGATGCACATTAAGATATTTACCCCAAATACTGGAGTGGGAACGAAGAATGTAAGGAAATTTTCATATTTTAATAGTATTTTATTGTTTGATTTTTTTATCAAGTTTGCATGTCTATAATAAATTCTTAAAATTAAACGATTTTTTTAATGTAAAATTGACACGACTTCCAGGAGACAATCACAGAAATAAAAAGTTTAAACGTTGATTTCCGTTATCTTCGTGTTTATTTACATACTCATCAAAAGATCTGTAGTCTTCAGCAGAGGTGACTGCCATTTTACAGAAAGGTAACTGACCAAACAGTACACGATAAAATAACAATACATTAAGCCTCAGAAAATAGTGAACTTCACAGAACCAGCAGGTTCAAAGCAGCATCGACGCGGATGTAAAAATTTTAATGTATGGAAAAGAAAATCTTCTAAAATGATTATTCGTCCTCCCTGCAAAAAATACTATTTACCTCCTCCCCTTTTATTCAACTTGGTCTGAGCGCTTTAAACTCACCATTTTGAATGTGCGCAAAATGAATAACCAGCAGTAATCTCAGGAAGGCCAAAACTGAATGTGCATCCGCCAGAGGCGTGCTCTGACCTGACATTGCTAACCCGGAGAAGCATTGATGGAATGGTGCTAATATCTGGAGGAGAGCGATTGCTGTGGTTGGTACAAGGTGTCCGTGTGCTCCAGCCTCGGTGACAATCCGGGGAAATGAAAATCCACCCAGTGGAGCGAAAGCAACGGAAGATTTTTCGGGGGAGGGGGCTACAGGCCTGTGGCGTAAGATGGATCAGCTCTACGCCCGATGACTTGAAATGAACATAGGGAAGGTGGGAGGTGTTGGTGGGGAACACACGCTTAGTCAGTCATGAGTGTAGGGAGACAGACAGCGGGGTCCTTGGCTAAGGCACCAAGGACAGCAGAAGAGACTGCAGGAAAAGCGGCCGGTGGAGACCCCCTTACCAGTCGGTGCCATTCGTCGGGGGCAGTGCGCACAGCCGCCACCGACACGAGCGCGGCCCCAGGTCCGGGCTGGACAGGGCCCAGAAGGCAGAGAAGGCCTCTCACTGCCATCAACCCCACCCACCATGGCCGGCGCAGCGGGCCAGGGACAACCCCGCTCCTTCTCGGGGAGAGAAACTAAAATGGAAGAGGTGCAGGCAGCAATTTCCTCGCCCCGACCCTCACATTCCCGACAGCAGAATATGTCAGATCCAAAAAAAAAAAAAAAAAAATCCCTCACCGAAATGTGCAGCGGCTCCGGAGCGAGAACTGCGCTCGATCCTCCACCCGCCACCACCGCCTTCTTCTCCGCCTCCGACTCCACCCCCGCCGAACGCACAGCGGCAGGCGGCGGCGGCGGCGGCGGCGGCGGCGGCGGAAGCAGAGGCGGCGGCGGCGCGTCCCGCCCCTTGCGCCCCGGTAAAGCCGAGGGAGCAAAGCGCTGAAGGCCCGCCCCCAAAGCAGTACCGGCCAATAAATTTACAGGACCTCTGCGGGGAAAAATCCACCTACCCAATCGGAACCTGAAGAGTAAGCCTACGTCATTGGTTGGGACGTGGCAAAAAAGGGAAAAATACTTGGACTGTCTTTACGCCACGGCCTGCCATCTCCCTCCGGGGGACTTCACCGATTGGCCAAAGAGCGGAAGGACGACGTTCTAGTCGTCCCGCCCACAGCGAACCGGCCCGCCTCCTTTTCCTGCAGCACTGCGACGTTTGGGGAGGGGCCGGGGCACAGTGCTGGGGCTGGAGCTGCACTGCCTTTTGTGGTTTGAGCTGGATGAAAAGGGCGGGGTGTCAGGGAAAGAAAAAGGGGTGTGGAGAACTAAGGGAAGAACTGGCGTAGCTAGACTTTCAGAAATTTCTACAGTAACACCAAAATGGAGGCATTAGAATCAGTCATACTTCTACTGGAACCCTGACAAGATTAAGATCTTCTGGCGTAAATATTAATCTGTTGAAATTTGGATATAGGAGTGACAAGGAAAACAGCAGACTGAGGAAGGGCATATTTTGCCCACCCCGATCCTGCGCACTATAGTCTCTTTTACCCTTTCACGCGACAGTCCAAACCCTTGACCTCTCATTACTGATACTGTTGCGGCGGGAACCGAGTAGAGGGAGGTCTGCCTTTCTTCTTTATAGCTATGGTCTGACAAGAGCTTTCCAGTTTGCATCTTGAGGCTGATCGGTTGTCAAGCCCGGACGTAACAGCTCCCATCTACAAGCAACCGAAATAAATGCAACAGCTGATGGCCCTGGACACCTTGCTTAATTTAAACCCGGGTAACAGTTTGGTTAATCATATCAGTCAGGCTAAATTGCTTTTCCGTCGCGCACTTGTCCTCTTTTTCATCCCGAACCTGTCTGCTCTCTGATTACTGTCCAGACTCTCCTCTCATTTTATTCACAACTCCTACCCCCACCGCGTTCAGGCTCCGTGCCCAGGATATATTTATCACGTCCCCTCCTCCAAAAATTAAGGTCTCTCGCTTCTTGTGCTGCCCGTAGCAACTGTAAAATTTCCTGCCAGGGAACAGAGACTTACACACACACACACACACACGTATGTGTTTGAGTATATATATATATATATATTTGCTATTGATGAAAACAAATTATCCAAAATTTACTATGGAAATTTAGGCTATAAGGATTTGCCAGACATTTTGTGAAACAATCTAAGTATCAGTTCACCCCTATAGTACATTTTTTATCAAGAAACAATTTCCCACTGTGTATATCTGTATTTTACACAGTTGCATTGGAAGGTCTTTCATTTTAAAGTCCTTTTTTGAAAGAGAATTCATACTTAATCACATTTCCCTAATGTCCCTTTAGAATGTTACATATTGATCCAACTGGAAACAATAACCTGTTGTTGGGGCAGGGATTTCCAAAATCTAATCTTTTTCACCCCACATCTGTGTATATCCTTGAAGTATTTTTAGTCTCTTTGAATAAACATATTTTCCCTCAATTTAAGAGGGGAAATTTACAGAAGTACTATAAATGGTACACCTGCATCATCTACCCTAAATTGAAAGTAAGGAAAGTGAACATAAAGCAATGTTTTAACATTCTGGCTAGAAACTGTTGTCCACTAAAGTCTTTGAGACTAAAGCCCACTCCTGATTAAATGGGAAGGTTACCAAGCATTAGATACATGTTAAAACAAAAGCATGTGGTTGGTGCATTTTTATCATGATGTAATCCAGTGGTAGAAAAATAGAACCAAAATAAGAATCACTTTCTCACTGTGAGTCATTGTTTTTAATCCTGTGTGTCTTAACTAATACCATCCAAGACATCAGGAGTCATCCATGTTTCTCTTTTGGAAACACTACTGCAAAGACTTAAATCATGCATTATAGACTCAAATAGACGATATTATAAGAATGCTCCTGCCTTTTATAAGCTCCGTACTTCTGCACAATCTATTTACTTCTCTGGTCTTAATTTCCAATTTAAATATAAGGAAAGTGATCAGTTGTAAAATGTAAATAACCTAATAAATGTGAAGTATATATCATATCTAGCATGTAGTAATAAATACACATTATCTCATATATTGCATTATTACGTGTAGATAATTATAGGTACTAATGATTTACTATTGACTTTTTAACTCCAGAGATAGGAAATACTTTCAAAGATTTTAAAGTACCAAATGGTATAATGTCGTGGTGTTAAAGAGTGATACTCAGGCCAAGAATGTCAGCATTAACTGGGAACATTTTCTAAATACAAATTCTCTGATTTTTTTTAAAGATTTATTTATTTATACATACAAGAGCTGGGGTACTGGCCAGAGTCCAGGGCGGTGAGAGGATTCACAAAAATGGAAATATAAGTACCTCCAAAAATTTGTTTTTCCATAAAAGCAATGAGAAAACTCCCCAAATCATCAGAATCAACTTTTAGAACTCTGGAAATTAACCAGGCTTGCAACAATCCAGTAAGTATTTATTCAAGAAAAACAACTAAGTCTCAGTAAGAACAGAGAACTTTACATTTTAACTTATTCTAATCCAATTTTCTCATCTCAAACTGTAGCTTTGAAAAACAGAAGCCAACAATCATGGTGAAAACTAGTAATCTGACACTCACGTGATGAGGGAAATGAGACTGGAATTCCTTCAACACTTTTCGAAGATAATAGTCAATATTTGCCCTACCTGCTAGTTCCCTAGACTATATCACTTGGTAGACTGTGTTTATTTAATTTGATGCAAAGCTAACTTAGTGCAAAAAGCCTTATCCTCAAAATTTTTGTCAGAAACTGTGAGAAGGAATTAAGTTTGCTGCCTCTTTAAGCAGTGGAAACAGATGGAGCAAACAATAGGGTAATGAAAAATCATAAAAGGGGACGCTGTACTATGTTTGTGGGAACTTTGAAAAGCTCCAACATGGGAATCCAGACATCCACATACACACAAACCTGGATTTTCTGAAGCTATGTGTATGCTCAAGATAGACCTGAGAAGGTCCTAAGTATTCATGTTAGGATGATCTTGAGGTTCTGCCTAGACAAGAAGGAAAGATTAAGGGAGAGTTATCAGTTACCTGACTTTGGCGTAGAAGCCATGTTCAAACACACACACACACACACACACCCTCCCTCACCAAATACTGAAAGATGTATTTATTTCTTTTTTTTTATTAAAATATTTTAAAATTTACATATACTTGCCATTAATTGTAATCCCCATGTATTCCCCATCACCATCTCACCAGTGCACCA
>JAGFMF010012245.1:811691-846849 GCA_019455555.1 Galemys pyrenaicus
TCTTTATTGCTGTTATTGTTATTATTGTTCTTATTCCTTTCCTTGATCCTCATTTGGTTCCCTTATGTTCCTCCTAAGGGAGGAACCATCTGGTATTTTAATTTTGCCTTTTGACTTGCTTCGCTGAGCATAATCCCCTCCAGATCCATCTGAAAGATGTATTTAAATATTCCAGTCATATAAGAAAGTCTCTGCCTAATATTTAGTGGCCTCTAAGTTAATAATGCAAAAACATCCATGTCCATACAGAACAAAGAATATAGACTTTATAGAAGCAGTTTTAAAAAGTCACTAAACAAACAAAAAAACAATAACAAAAGGCAACAATAAAAAATCCTGGGGAGAGAGAAGAATGATTTCCAGAGTATCCATATTTTTTTAAATGTCTGGTTTTCAACAAAACCAAAGTTTTGTTCTTCAAAAATTTCAACAAAATTGACAGTTACTTACCTAGAAAGAACAAGAAAAAAGACTCTAATAAAATCATAAATAAAAAAAGTATTAGTGCCAATATTACATTAAAAACAAAAGTTATTATAAGGAAAAATGAGAATATTTGTATGCTAACAGGTTAGAAATCCTAGAAAAAATGTATAAATTTCTAAAAAAGGTATGAACAAAAACTGACTCAAGAAGAAACAGAAAACTTAATATTAGTCTTGTCATGTATGAATTGAATCACCTTGGGTTGATGATTTAAATTTTTTGAGTCTTAGTTTCTTGACCTAGAAAGCAAAGATAATAAAATAATAAATATGTCATAGCATTAAAATGAGGTGATTTATATAGAAAGATTGTATTTTAATGTAATTCTACCCATTGTAATAAATAAAATTTTCAATACAAGATCATTTACTATTAAAAGTTCATTCAGCAGGATGGGTGGGAAATTCTGCTTATACATTCATGAACCTGAACTCTGTCATCTTGATTTAAATGTCTTTCATTCTAAGTTTGACCACCAACATCCAGCCTAAAGTATGAAGAAGCATGTTGGAAAAGAATGTAGAGAATTTATGAAGTTTTTATTTACCATGGAAGTGACCTAGTCATTAATTATCACAATCTGCCAGCAGTTCACCATGAGCCCTATAGTTTTAGGCTATGTAAGAATTAGTCTATTTCAGTTTTGTCCTTACTATTTGGATATAGCCCTAGGATATGACTCTCTTAAAATGTCATCATTCTGTAGCTTCTACTGAAAACCTGAGATCATTATCAAGATCCCTCTATTTCAACAGGACTTAAATTCCTGTCTTCAACTCCCAGATCATGACTGCTACCTCTTTATGATCTCAGTTGCCATTACATTGCAGGTAAATATCTTGCAATTTTGCTATTTGAACACATCATTTATTAAGGGTTTGCCAACAACCTTAAGGTATGTGAAGGTTTGAGATGCCTTCTTTAAAGTTTCCTCTTCTTGAGGATTTTTCCACTTTAGTTCAGTCATTCTGAGAGCTTTGTATTATGACCTCTTGTATGCCATTTTCTGTTTGAACTCTACTCCTTGGCACCACAATTTAGTAAATTCTCTCAGGTTGAAAACCAGGATGCTTGTGGAGCTCACTTTGCATTGATTTCACTTCTCTCCAGAACCATAAGCTCTATGTCCTAGGTGCTCTATGTCCTAGCCCTTCAATGCCTTCATACATTTGTTTTACACATTTTCCCAATTTTTACATTTATTATTTTACCAGAGTCCCAAGTTTGGACAGGTTCTGGATACTAGAAAATGGGAAAAGAGTTGGGGAGCTTTGGGCAGGTTGAGTAAGAATTCTTGAATTCCTTATCACTGCAACAGGAGGCTAGGCACACAAGCCACAGCAGTGGCAGCAAGCCCCTCCCCACTTCACCCTCCAGCACACACACAACCTGGACAAGGAGTTCTGCTCCTTTTATACTATACAAGAACAAAGCCTGCTCCCGGCCAGTTGTGTGCACTAGCTACAGAGCTGAAACATTTTTCCATTTTTACCTGCACAAAATATACTATCAAGGTTTCAGGCTATCTGCTGAGTTTGTTGAGCCCTAAGTCCTTTGGGAGGCAAAAATGAACCTAAGTCATTCCAGGTTCCTTCAGACTAAACTATAACATGTTTCTTTAACCTCACAGTTGATTTCAGTAGGATGTTAGCATTATGGAAATTAATCTACTGTGGTTGCAAACAGAAATCTACCAAATGTTTGTTACAATGTTTGAACAGGGAAATTCATATATCTGCTTGCATTATTTTCAAATTCTACACTATTGATTTTTTTCTTCCAGGCAGTTTTATACCATTGGGTGTATCCAAACTTATTTCCTAGATTTATTTCTCAAATCTGGTTTATTTCTTTGCTTCCTATTTTCCATGTCTCTCTTCTTGAATTTAATGTTGACTATCTTAAGACCATCATGGTTGGGTCAGGAAGACATGTACTTAAAATGATTTTATTTCATAAAGATTAGTCTTAATTGAACTTTGGTTGGTCAAAACCTTATGTAGTCTTACCTCACTAGTTCAGGATCTAGTGAAAGTCCATTTTTCTAGTCATATGCATGTTTCTGAATTTTCTTTACTTCATTTCTAATTGTGCACAGTCATTTCTTGCTTAAGCTCATCTCTTTCTCTTTTCATTGCTAATTAGTCAGTAGTAACAATAGACACCTTTAGCATTCTGTTTTAAATCACTTTTCCTGAAGTTACAGTTAGCAAGCTCCTTATCTGCTTACCAAATTACCATGGTGATAGATGCTCTTTAACCAAATGCTTAGTAGTCATCACTGTCTGGCATCTAACATCACTTGCATCACCATTAGACCAATGGTTAAGCCAGTATCATGTGTTTACAATAATTTGTTTTAAGAAGTATTTATTAAGCAACATTAGATAATGTAAGACATAAAACAACATTTTATCAACTAACTCAATAGAAATGTATTACTTGAATATTTAAGGTTCATCTAGAAGTAAAGAATGGGGGTCATTGGGGATATATGCTTCTTTATGCCAAAATTCAATGATCCATGCTAGTAGGAGCTGATCACCTTTGATTTAAGTGTGTGTGTTCGATTTGTTGAGACTCTCACCAAATAATTAAAGAACTTTGACTGGCTAAATACTTATTGAAGGCAAAGAAAGCTTAAACTGGTTGAAAAAATAGATTATAAGTACTTTCCCAATTATAGATTATAGCACATTTTTTCTATGTTACACTATGCTTCTGAAACAACCTGCACAAATAGCATTAGCATCACTTAGTGTAGGGTAAATGGGAGTGATCAGGTTTTTTACACCCTTCCACTATTAGCATCAATGATCCATACATGTGGTCTTAAATACATGCCTCCAGGTCTAACACCTGGAGTGTGGTGTAGGTGTGTGTGAGCGGGCACATGTGAGGTGAGAGACACTGCCTATAAAGGCCATGTCAGAGAGGACTGCAGCAGAGGACAGGAAGGCGGCACAGGCCCATGTGTTGGAAAACACCTATGAGGGAGGATGAGCAACAGCTGAGAGAGGAAGAGATCCCCCCCAGAGAATGCCAGGGAGGCTCAAAGAGAGAGTAAAGATTCGTTAGAAGCTGGCAGGCCTCCCAGCCCCGCCCCCCCATCCTTCTGCCTGCCCTGCACCTGGTTGCCTCACTACAAATAGTAGAGAAAGAACATTAAAAGCCTGAAAAAGTCACTCAGGTCTCCAGGACTCCTCCTTTACCCATCTGCCTTGATCCATAGAGAACCTGCCCTGTGTCTTCCGGCCACTTCACTTAGAAACTTGTAAGTGCAGATTTTCCAATGGTACCTCAGAATTACTAAATAAAAAGTACTGAAGCCTAGCACCCAAGTAATGAGTCCTCCAGGTGAAGCTGCTGGAGTCAAGGGTTTGAGGTTCACTGAGTTTTAAGACATAGGGTTGCTCAGTGAATGTGGCAACTAATAAGATTTTGGTTCTTTCATTTCCTAGGAAAATTAAGTGTTGTTGAAAGTGTAAGTATGAAAAGGAGAGTGTATGGGCTGGAGGACTATGACGTAACATCAATTAGAGTCTTCAGTCTTTATTACAAACTTCTAATATAAATTCCTACTCTGGAGAAACTGTGTCTTAGAGTTTCTTGCTTCTAGGATTCCAGATGTGATTTAGGTTCTGCCAAGTAGATGAACCCTCTTGACATTTGCAGGTGAAAGTGAATGAAATAAGGTAGTCAACATTACCTTTTGACATTTTGGTTATTTGTAGTGCTAGCAAGGCATAGTGCTAGCAGGTTCTCCATGATTCGAGCAAATGGGTGAAGGAGGAATCCTGGAGCCCTTGGTGATTTTTGAGGCTTTTATTGATCTTTACATGAGAGGCAACTAGGTACCAGGTAGGCAGGGGGCCGGGGGAGGTGTGTGGCTAGGAGGCTGGCAGGTCTCCTAATCCCCAGCGAATCTTCACTTATTCTGCTTATTCTTCTCTTTCTGCTCTCTGCTCTTGGTTCTCTTCTCTCTTTACTCTCTGTTGGCATCCTCATGACACCATCCTTATATACCCCGTGTCTCAGCCCATGTGCGCTCACTTGCACATGCCCACACCTTACTTAAAGTGTCTGCCATTAGGCATACGTGGAGGACTGCAGGTGTCCATCATCAACACCAATGTAGGGTCAATGAAAAGTAGTCAGGCTTTTCATTGACCCTACATTATTTCTTCTGTTAGTCCAGTTTGGAGGTTTATCTAAGAAGTAAAAAAAGGGACCATTGGGAATATATGCTTCTTTATGTCATAATTGGAATTGGAATGGACCTCCATGAGCTATGGCAAAAATTCTAGTGTCTGGTCTTGAGTTCTGTGGAAGTTCAGAGTTAGGGGACAAGGCATCCATTTTATTGGTGCTGATTGTGGTGGACCTGATGCTGTGGAGCTAGAAATTACAGTGATGAGTTGGAAAAAACAAAAACAAAAAAATACTCCAGCTACTCTGACAAGGATAGAGATTCTCGTTGGCCAAGTTTTGCAGTGTGACTTTGGAGATAGTTATTGAAAGCCAGTTTAGTCTATATTATAAGTGTTCCCAACTATTGCATATCTTATGGTAAAGCCTTTTTCTGTTTAAAAATGCTAACATAGATAAAGTTTTCTGAAAATTGTCCTAAATGATATAGCAAGTGATCTGTTTTTTTCTTTCTGGAAAGTGTTAATATATTTCCCTTATCTTTTGTGTTCTACAATTTTACAGTTTGTTATACTTTTTAAAATTGTATTAGTTATTATAGAAGTAACGCTATTTTATTTTATTTTTATTTATTTATTTATGCATACAAGAGCTGGGGGTACAGGCCAGAATCGAGGGAGGTGAGAGGACTCACCAGACAAGAGTGGGGAGCAGAACAGGCAGACTGACTGAAGCACACTGCTGAGGGGAGCAGCAGGCACAGCAGGAGAGGTCTGCTGTGCCATGTGGGTCCCCTCCCTGGCCGGCAGCAGGGATCGAACTCATGCTGCAGTGGCTACGGTTTGCTTCATAGTGCATTGCTTAACCCACTGCGCCACCAGGGAGGCCCCAGAAGTAACGCTATTTTATACAACAACATATGATCCATAGGTACAGGATCACTATTATTCATTGTTAGTTACCACACTTCACTCACCACAAATCAAACATAATCCTCTACCAAAATCCAATCTGTGCCTTTCCCTCTGCTTTTCCCTAATGCCAACCTTCACTTCTAGTAATCTCAAGTCTACAGTCAGATTTCTAAAAGTTATTATAGATTGATTTTTTTTTAAAGGGAATCCAATTATATGCATTGTTTCTTCTTTTTTTGGTCAACTTATTTTATTTTTATTTTTTAAAGATTTATTTTATCCATGCATAGAGTTAGGGTACAGGTAGGAGGCACAGGAAGTGAGAGGACTCACCAGAGACAGAGTGGGGAGCAGAACAGGTAGATCGATGGAAACAGACTGCTGAGGGGAGCAGCAGGCAAGGCATGTGGGTCCCCTCCCTGACTGGGGATCGAACACGTGCTGCTGTGCTACAGATGCTTCACAGTGTGGTACTCAACCCGTTGTGCCACCAGGGAGGCCCTGTGATAGATTGATTTTACCTGTTCCTTTGTTTAGTTTCTCTATATGCCACATACCATTAGGCATTGACTTTTCTCATTCTGACTTATATTACTTAGTGTAACCCCCTCCAGTTCCATCTATGTTGTCACAAATAGCAAGATTTCATCTCTTTTTAGAATTGAACAGTATTCTACCTCTGTGTATATGGCACACCTATATAATCTGTTCAACACTCCTTGGGCACTTAAGATTGTTTCCATAGCTTGTTTATTATAAATACTGCTGCAGTGTCCACAGGAATGTATATATCCCTTCAAATCAGAGCTTTGGCATCCTTCCTACAGATAATCTAATAGTGGAATTTCTAGTTCTTATATTATGTCTATTTTTATTATTTTGAGAAACTTGTTCATCATCAGTTCTTGCAGACCAAAAGATAACTTTGGAGACTTTGATAGATTTTTACAGGTCTTTAATGCTGAATCGAGGACAGTCCAGCTTTCTCTCTCAGAATTTCTCTGGTGTTCTCTCTCTGGCATTCCTCCATCTCATGGTCTCACCTCAGAGTGGTGCCCCATAGCTGTGGTCTTGTGTGAGTGATGCCACCAGTTCTGTTTGGGTGTATGGATGATACAGCAGCAGCCTGAGCCCCTGGAACCATGGGCTGCTGGTGCTGTATTTTCTGTGTCACCACATGGTGACCTAGAGCAAGGGCCAACCAGCCTCCTCCGTCTATCCAGAGAAGCAGTCTGGTGCCTTCTTTCCCTGTTCATAAGGTTTTGCTTTTGCTGTATTTAAGTTCTTGCTTTTACGTTTGATGAAGTTTCACTTGTTTTTGTTTTGGTTTCATTTGCTGTTGGAATTGACTCTCCAAAGACATATATTTCATTGTATCCCCATTGTAACCCCACTGAGAGTTTTTATCATTAAAGAACGTTGAATTTTTTCAAGTGTTTCTTCTGCATAGGTTTCTTTTTCACATTCTCTCTCTCTTACTAACATGGGTTTTTATGCATTGCTGTATCTGAAGTCTCTATTTCAATCCTCCATTTAGTCTATTATGCTTCCATCACTCTTTTTAGAATTTTTATTATATTCATTGACCTCTTCACTTCTTAAATCTCATTTAAAGCTTCAATTTCTAATTTATTTCATTAATTTTATTTCTGAGCTCATTCATTTTTCTGAATTTTGTTATGTATCTTTAATTAGGTTTTTTTAAAAAAATACTTTTTTCTTACAATGTTTACTTTCTTTTCTGGGTGTATTACCCATAGATTTTCTACCACCAATCCACCTATGTACCATCACCATAGTACCTGTTTTTGTCCCTGCCTTGATCCCAATCCCTCCCTCTTCCCTGCAGAATGTCTGATTTGTGGTTGTCTGTTTATTTTTGTTTAGTTGTGTTGTGGTTTTTTTTGTGTTATTGATGTTATTATTTATTTTCCTATATTTCTCCTATAGTGAGACCTGCAGGTATTTTTCTTTTCCTTCTGACTTAGTTCACTGAGCATAATCCCTTCAAGCACCATCCTTGTTTCTGCAAATGGCATTAGTTTATCTTTTTTGATTGAGGAATAATATTCTATTATGTATATATACCATATCTTCTTGATCCAGTCAGCTATTTTTGAGCATTTGGGTTGATCCCAAATCTTACCTATTATAAATAGTGCTGCAATAAACATAGGGTGCAGGTATCCTTTTGAATTAATGTTTTTGTGTCCTTTGGGTGAATCCCAAGAAGTGGGATTGCTGGGTCATAAGGTAGCTCCACTTTCAGTAGTCTGTGGAAACTCTTTCCATTGTGGTTGGACAAGTTTACATTCCCACCAGCACTGCAAGAGAGTTCCTTTTTCTCCACATCCTCACCAACATTTGTAGTTGCTAGTTTTCTAACATGTGCCATTCTTACTGGTGAAAGGTGGTATCTCATTGTGGTTTTGCTTTGCATTTCCCTGATTATGAGGGATGGTGAACATTTTTTTCATATACCTCTTGGTCATTTGCATTTCATCTTTGGAGAAGTGTATTTTAAGTTATTTTTCTTCTGCCCATTTTTTGACTGGGTTGTTTACTTTTTTTTTCTTGAGTCATGTGCATTCTTTGTAGATCTTTGCGATCAGTCCCTTATCAGTTGTATGGAGTGCAAAGTAGTTTTCCCAATCAGTGGGCTGTCTCTGTTTTTCTGTACAGAAGCTCTTTAATTTGATGTAGTTTCAGCATTTATCTTTTCCTTCACTTTCTTTGCTTTAGGTGATATGTCTTTAAAGATGTATGTCACATAGTGTTTTGCCTGTATTTTCTTCTATATATTTTATATATAGAACTGGTTTCAGTTCTTATTTCTAATTCTTTGATACATTTTGAGTTGTTTTCTGTGCATGGTGAGAGGAAGTAGTGTACCTTTATTTTTTTTGCACATAGCAGTTCAGTTTTTCAGCACCACTTATTGAAAAAGTATTTTGATCTACTGCATATTTTTTGATCCTTTGTCAAATATTAGTTGCCCATAAATCTACGGGTTTATTTCTGGTCTGTGTGTCTGTTTTTGTTCCAGTATCATGCAGTTTTAATTATAATTGCTTTGTAGTATAATTTGAAGTTCAGAATTGTGATACCTCCTTCATTCCCCTTCTTTCTAGGCAGGAGAGCTTTGGCTATTTTTTATGTCCCATGTGAATTTCATTAATATTTGTTCTATTTCTTTGGAGACTGTAAAATAAATTTTTATTGGAACAGTAATGAATCTGTAAATTGCTTTTGATAAGATGGCTGTTTGATAATGTTAGTTCTTCAGTCCATGTGCAGGGGATATCTTTCCATTTCTTTGTGACTTCTTGGTTTTTTTGTTTTTAATGTTTTTATAATTTTCTTTGTGTAGGTTTTTCACCTCTTTTCTTAGGTTTATTCCCAAGTATTCAATTTCTTTTTTGTTTCAATTATAAAAGGGATGGTTTTCTTGATTTCTTCTTCTTCAGGTTGATTGTTTACATGTAAGAAGGTGACTGCTTTTTGTGTGTTGATTTGTATCCTGCTACTTTACTAAACTGGTTAGTTATTTTGATTACTTTTTCTGTAAAGTTTTAGGGTCCTCTATGTATATTATCATATTGTCTGCAAATATTTATAGTTTTACTTCTTCTTTCCCTATTTTGATTCCTTGTATGTCTTTTTCTTGTCTTATTGCTCTGACTAGAACTTTCGGTATTGTATTGAAAAGTAGTGGTAGGAGTGGACATCCTGTCTTGTTCCAGATTTTAAAGTAAAGGCCATCAGCTTTTTACCATTGCGAATGATATTAGCTATGGGCTTGTCATATATGATCTTTATTATGTTAAGTTATGTTCCTTCTATCCTGAGACTTTTGAGGGCCTTTATCATAAATGGATGTTGAACTTTATTGAATGCTTTCTCAGCATCTATTGATATAGCTATATTCTTTTTATTTTTCTTTCTGTTGATGTGTTGGATTTCATTAATTGATTTTCAGATGTTGAACCATCCTTCTGTCCCTGGAATAAATCCTACTTGGTCATGGTGAATTATCTTTTTGATGCATTGGTGGATTCTGTTAGCTAGGATTATAGTGTCAGTGTTAATTGGAGAGATTGGCTATAATTTTCTTTTTTGTGTGTTCTACATGTTCGGGTTTGGTATTAGTGTAGTGTTGGCTTCATAAAATGTGTTTGGTAATATCTCTTCCTTTTCAATTTTTTGAAATAGTTTGTGTAGGATAGGCACTAGTTCATTTTTGAACATTGGGTAGAATTCATTTGTAAAACCACCTAGTCTTGGCCTTTATTTTTGTGGAGGGTTTTGATTACTGTTTCAATTTCACTGCTTGGAATTGGACTATTTAGATGTTCTATTTCTTCTTTATCTAGTCTTGGATGATTGTAAAGTTGTAGGAATTTGTCCATCTCTTCTAGATTGTTGAACTTATATATAACTGTTCATACTAGTCTCTGATTATTCTTTTGATTTCTGCTGTGTCTATTATGATTTCTTCTCTTTTATTTGTGATTCTACTTATTTGAGTTTTTTCCTTGTCAGCCTGGCTAGAGGTTTGTCTATTTGTTTATTTTTTCAAAGAACCAACTTTTTGTTTCATTGATCTTTTGAATCACTTTCTTAACTTCTATTTCATTAATTTTTGGTTCAATTTTTATTATTTCCTTTCTTTTATTGGCTTTTGCATTTTTGTGTGCTGCTCTTTTTCCAGTTCTTTAAGGTGGGAGATTAGGCTGTTTCTTTGAGTTCTTTGTTGTTTCTTGATAAATTGCCTGCATTGCTATATATTTTCTCTTATAACTGCTTTTGCTGTGTCCCAGATAATCTGGAGAGTTGGGTCCTCATTATCATATATCTCAAGGTATTTTTTAAATTTCTTCTTTGATCTCATTGAGCCATTGGTCTCCTCATTGGTCTTCTACTGTGACTTATGTCTTTTAATTGATGAGTTAGCCTGTTTACATTTAGTATTAATATATGTTGGCATCTTATTTGCAATTTTGTTTGTCTTTTTGTGAATTTTCTTCCTTACCTTGTCTTGTTCTTCTTCATTTCTCTGTTGATTTTATCTTTGGAACTTCTTGTAGTTTTTAGAGTGGGGATTTAGTCATGATGAAATTCTGGAGTTTCCATTTGTCTGAGAATGGGAGCTTGATGAAATGGATTTTCATTCCAACTCTGAATTATTAGAAGTGGAATATTAGAAAGTTCCTCCTCACATAAGGTGAAATCTTCCTTCTTATAATATCTACCTGTGACTCCTAGATATGATAACTAGTTATTCAAAATAGAACATAGTCATTAAAAGTTTCATTTAAATACCACATTTGGACCAATATTTGATACCTATATTTGTTTCTTACTAACTGGATAACTCTTTAATTTTTTTCTACATCCAAAAATGAGGATTATAATAACATCTGATGCAAAGTGTTATTGTGAAGTATAAAGAGATTAATGCTTAGATAATCAGCCAGCATATAATACACTTTCAATAAATGGCAATGATGATAATGATGATAGTGATAACAGCATTTCCTAAATTTAAAGAGAGATGAAATTGAAATGCAATATGATAATGGAGAAAGAACACTGAACTTTTGTGAGATTTTAGCTGTAATCCTGATTCTACCATTGACTAATTCCATAAACTAGGAGAATTTACCATATTATCTTTGTAAAATGAAATAGTTGAACAAAATTGTCCTAATAGGATCTACTTCAGCTCTAAATTTCTGATACTTTCTGTGTATCAATGGCATCTATTTTTCACAGTTAACATTACCTGTTCTTTCAACTATCTTTTATATAACTTGATCAACAGATTCTTTATTGCCCTGTCATCTTTTCTAAGCACTGCTTGCCAGTACACAGGTCACTATCAATATTTTATTAGTGGTTTGTTTCTTTGGATAACTGAAATTATTATCCACATTTTGAAAACTGAAAATAGAACATAAGTCTCTCTATAAAAAATCTAATATAAAGCATTAAAACATATGGCTTACATTAACTCTATAGGAAAAGAAAATATTCTAATCTTAACAAACAAAAATTGATTGTCTGTGTTACCATGTTTTAAATATAGTCTCATATTCCCAGAAATATATTTACATATAACAGAAATATGTAATACATTTATATTTCAGATGGTCTATATATTTGTTTTCACTCTATAAAATCTGTGAAAGCAACATATATTTTCTCCCCCAGCACTGTATATTAGTGTTTATCAGAGTATATACAAGTTGAAAATTTGAAATATTTGCACAACCCCAGTTCTACCTCTAAGCAAAGTCTAGTATTAGCTATTTTTAGAATTTTGAATACCATTTCAAAAGATATGACATTGTATATTTTGCTGAATTAATTAAATTCAGTCTTTTCACCATTACCAAATCATTGGAAAATCATTGTTCTCTGGGCTTTCTATAGCCAAAAGTTTGAAAATGTTGTCTAGAGTTGGGAATGAGTAGTCAGAAATTGCTTTTGTAGAATAACCCCTAATTTTGTTTTGGAGAGCAACTAAGTGTAGATGAGGACACTGAAAAAGAGTGATATTTTGGACTGCAGAGCCATCATTATGCAGATAATATTCAGCCATACATCTCCCTTTCCTCTAGCCCAGATGGTGAAATGACTCATATATTCCACTGGCCAGCAAAACAAGGGAGACAGAGAGGAGCTGTTATAATCCAGATAAAAATGGATAGTGTTTCAGAGCAAGGGAAAATATTTCTAGGCAATGATGATGGTACACTGATAGTACTTGTTAATACTTTACATTCCTTTTCAGAGTCACAGCTTGAGTTTCACATCGCTTCCAGTATTCCTGAGGAATTGTTCTAACCAGGAATCCTTTTTACCTTCACCATGTATATAAGTTGCACACAATTTTAATCTTCAAATAACTTATTTTAATAATTTCTCTTTATGAAGCCTAAGTATAAAATCTTAAAATGTGTGACTTTTTTAATACTTTTAGTTTTAATTCACCTATCAATTTTGTGTGAAGGATATTCTAGTTAATAATGTAGCTTGGGTGAATGTATAATTCCTTTACTGAATGACTGGGGAAAAAAAGACTACCAAATAGGAAGAACAATGAGATAGATAATTATGGGGCTTGATAGACAAAAATGAAGAGTAGAATAAAGAAGGTTTTATGCATGCTTGCTTCTGTGGTTTTCATTATAAGAAGAGAGTCTAAGCCTGTGTGTAGAGGTTTTTAGATATGTCATCACAGAACATTTAGAATCTTGTCTCATTCCCCAAAGATATGAACAAATTATTGATTTCTAGGAAATTAGGCTATTCTTTGAATAACTATCTGTTCAAGAGAGTGGACATAAATATCTAAGATTTTTTTCATAGATATTAGTAGCATATTGTATCTCTCAATCTAATTTTCTATTCTATTTGCTTTCAAAATCATTATCCTTTCTCCTTAATTATAGTTCCAATCATATTCTCTTATCCAAAAACATCTGATAACTACATATTCCCTATTCCCTGTGACACTGAATAAAATATTTCACCCAGATAGTCTCTGTGGCAGAGCCTACTTTCCTCTCATTATCCTGTGAGTGCTATCTGTACCGTCCATGCTAGCCAAATTAAATTAAGTCATAAAATACATTATTAATTATTATCTTACTACAACCTAGTTGAAACTACTATTGTCCAAAAACTTTTCCCTGCTACAGTTGGATATCTCTTATTTTGCCTACCTAACAAATAGTTCTCATTTTTCTGGTAATAATGTTTATTTATTCCATTGAGAAATGACCTCCTTTCTTTGGTCACAATCTTTGGCGATCCTTTAATCAAGGTGCTCATTCAGCTCTGGATAGGAGTAGATACATTGTTCAATGAAAGCCAGTCAAAGTGTATCTTGCTATGGAACCTGAGTCTTATGATAACACAAGAACAAAATATAGTTGGAGTTGATTGATCAAGATACCAGTGTCCATTAAGAATATTTCCAATTATTCCTACTTTACACATCTCTGCAGTTACTATACTGCAAACCCTTTACAACACAAAATTATTCAGCTATTTTGTAATTCTATGAAATAAACTTTTATCTATGTTATACATTTCCTATCTGCTTTAAATTAATGACACTTTCTATTGCTTGTCAACAAATTATACTGCTGGATTCTGGTAGGCAGAATAATGACTCCACAAAATTGGCCACATTGTAATCCTCAGAACTTGTTAATATTTCATGTCACAACACAAGGGAGAATTAAGGTTGCAGGTGAAATTAACATTGTGAATTATCTGACTTAAAGATTAAGATAGTATCCTATATGGATCCAATGTAATTACATAGCTCTCAAGTGAGAAGAGAGAAACAAAGTAATTAGAAAGATAGATAAGACATTTTGAGAAACATTACTTGTCATTGCTGACTTTAAAGACAGAGAAAAGGGAGACCTTGGATCCATGCTAGGGAGATGCAGAGCAGCCCCAATCCTCATGATTTTCCACAACACCCCATCAGTACCCCCTCATACAGGTGAGACCCTGGTCTGTATTGCAGGATATTCCAGAGTGGTCCCAGCTCTCATGACATTCAGCAAAACTTCCCAGCTAACTGTCCAGACTGGTGAGACTCTTGACCAGTAAGAAGAAAAAGCTATAGCTAAAAAAACAAAACAAAATAAAACAAAAAACCCATATAGAGCAACTGGGCCCCAAAGCAAATAATGAAAGCAAAAACAAACAAACAAAAACCAAACAAACCAAAAACTGTTGACATGAATCCTTAAGGGAATAATGCAAGAGATAGAGAGAACAAATCTATAGACACCAACTTTAAAGACACGGAAGATACATTCTTTTGATTGGATATAGAGCTTAACATTTCCATGATAAATAATTCACAGAAATGGAAGATTGCCAAGAAAACTCAGAATGAATGTTCTTAGAAATAAAATCAATGAACTGAAAATAGAAAATGAAGCTCTTTCTATGATAACAATGGAGTTTCAGAATATAAAAAGAGAAATACATGTGATGAAAATTTCAAGAGAAAAGTACAGAGGTAGAATAGATCAAACAGAAGAATATGTCACTGTACTTGAAGATGTAAATGCACAAAGAACAGGAGTAAAAAAGGAAAAGTAAAAATGAAGAAACTCTTTAAAAATTATCTGACCTCCATGAGAAAAGACAACATAACAATAATGGGAATAACAAATGGGGGAAGATAAAAAGGAAATGAAAATGTATTTAAAGAAATAATGGACAAAAATGTTCTGAACCTAAAGAAGGCAATAAATTTACAAATCCAGAAAGCTAAAAGAACTCTGAAGTATGTAAACAAAGTGAGACCTACATCAAGACATATAATAGTGAAAATTCTCAGAGTTCAAGATGAGAAAAGAGTGTTGAATTTCGCAAAAGGAAAGAGGCAGATAACCTATAAAGGTACCTTGATCATGCTAGCATTGGTCTTCTCTGAAGAACACTACAGACAAGGAAAGAGGGCAACACACCTTAAATACTTAAAGATGAAAACTGCCACAAAAAATATCTATCCCACAAAACTCTCCTTTGATTGTGAAGGACGAATAAGGCCTTTTCAGATATACAGAAAATCGAAGAATTTTACAAACAATTAACCACCCCTCCAAGAAATATTGAAGGGAGCTTACATACCTAAACTGAAGAGAGGAATATACACAAGTAACACAAGTAACTGAATAAAGAAATAGACTGACTCACAAAAAATATAAATGTAATGACAGCAATAGACTATCACATATCAATAATCACTCTAAACATAAATTCACCAATTAAATGACACAAAGTAAGCAGTTGAGCCTGGAGGCACACCCTAAACTCCAACAACAAACATAGGATCAATGCAAAGGACCAGAAAACAACCCTACAAGTTAATGGGACCAAAAAGAAGTCAGGAACAGCTATGATTATATTATACAACATAGATTTCCATTTTACTAAGGTAACAAGAATAAGAGAGAGACACTATATAAGGCTATATTGTAGACTATGTAATGATTAATGGAAAGACACATTAGGAAGGCATAACACTCATCAACATACACTCATGAAATAAAGGAGCAACAAAATACATTAGACAACTATTATTAATTCTGAAAATGGACATTAGGAAAGTCATATTTGTAGTTGGAGACTTCAACACCCCACTTTTACTAATGGATTGAAATAAAAAGTGGCACAATAGCCTTAAACAAATAATTACACTGCATGAACCTAGTAGACATTTTTAAAGTGTATAAAAAAGCAGATTTTACATTTTTCTCAAGTGCACCTGGGACATTCTCCAGATAGACCACATTCTTGGTCAGAAAACAAATAACATATTCACAAAGATTGAAATCATACCAACCATTTTCTTGGACCATAAAAGTCCATCAAACTAGAAATCTATTATCAAAAGAAAGCAAAAAAATCTTGTAATACATGGAGATTTAACAATGCACTACTGAAAGACTATTGGGTTAATGAAGAAATCAAAGAAAAAACTTCAAAAAATGATAACAGACACAAACTTTCCAAAACTTATAAGACATACCAAGACTGTACTAACCTGGGGACAGAGAATACATTAACATAATAAAATCCATATACAATAAACCCAGAACTAATATCATTTTAAATTGTGAACAATTGAAAGCTTTATCACTAAGACCTTATATAAGGTTGTTCACTCTCACCACTACTATTCAACATAGTATTGGAGAAGCTAGCTAGAGGAATTAGATAAGAAAAAGCTATAAAACAATACAGTAAAAGTATCATTATTTGCAGTTGAAATTATAATATACATAGAGCACCCACATGACTCCATAGAAAATATTAATCAAAACAATCAGTTTAGCAAAGTAGCAGGGTGTAAAATCAATACAATATACACTATCTCACATCATCCAAAAACAGATGCCTTCCTAAATCCAAACAACTCATTAGAAGAGGAAGAAATTAAAAAGTTATCAGATATACAATTACATGCCCCCAAAATTAAATATCTGGGCGTAAACCTAACAAAGGAGGTAAAAGATCTATACAAAGAAAATGATAAGGCATTATTATTTTTTAAAGATTTACTTATTTATTTTGCACAGAAGAATTGGGGTATAAGCCAGAGGTGTGGGGGGTGAGTGGATTCACCAGAGACAGAGTGGGAAGCAGAACAGGCATATCTACTGAAATATACTGCTGAGGGGAGCAGCAGAGAAGATAGGAGAGATCTGCTGTGCTATATATGGGTTAGCTCCCTGGCTGGGAATGAACTCAGGCCTTAGTGGTAATAGCACTGAGACTTAACCCCTAGGCCACAGAGTATGCCTATAAGACACTATTGAAAGAAATAGAAGACACAAAGAAATGGAGAAATATCCCTTGCTTATGGATTAGACGAATTGACATTGTGAAAATGGCCATATACCCAAAGCAATATATAGATTCGAAGTAATTCAAAAAAAAAAAAAATGTCATTCATCCCAAAATTGGAACATTAATGAAATTCATACTGAATCACAAAAGACTATGAATAGAGAATGCAATCCGGACAAAAAAGGGGAAAAATGGTAGGACTAAATTTTGAGACCTAAACTATATTATTAAGCCATAATATTTTAAACAGCCTAGAACTGGAACAAAAACAGGCACACAGACCAAAGGTATATAATGAAGAGCCCAGAAATAAATCTACACCTATATGGATTGTTAATCTATAACAAAGGGGCAAGAACATACACTGGAACAAGGATATCCTCTTCAATAAATGGTGTTGGAAAACTGGACAGCAACTTGTAAAAGAATGGAACCAGACCATTATCTCACACCATCTAAAAAATCAGTTCAAAATGGGTTAAGGACTTGGATGTAGGACCTAAAAACATAAATACACAGCAGAAAATGTATGTAGGCAAAACACTTCCACTATATAAGCTTCAGTGACATCCTAGGGATTTACTCCTGACATGAAGGAAAATAGAGAACATAAACAACTGGAACTACATCAAACTAAAAAATTCTGCAAAATGAAGGCAACTGTAACTAAAATGTACAGACAGGGATAGGTGGGGAAAAAAGATAAATGAAATGAAACAGCACCCGACTGAATAGGAGCAAATTTTGGCACACCATATTCTGACAAGAGACTGATACAGAAGATACACAAAGAGCTCATACAAATGAACAAAAAGAAAATAAAAAGCCATTCAAAAAATTGGGAAGAATAGCTAAATAGGCATTTAAAAAAAAAAAAGACATACAGATGGCCATAAGGCACATGAAAAAAAGGTCCATCATTATTCAGGGAAATGCAAATTAAGACAATAATGAGCTACATTTCCGAAAATGAACCATATCAAAAACACCAGAAACAAAAAGTTTTGGCTAGGATAAGGGAATCCTCCTGCACTACTGATGGAATGCAGATTTAGCCAGCCTTTGTGGAAAGCAGTATGGAGGTGTTTCAAAAAAAACTAAAAATGCGTCTGTCATATGACCCAATAATTTTACCCATGGCATCCTCCTCCCAAATTAAAAAATATTAATTTGTAAGGCATCTTGAATTCCCATTTTTACATAGTAAATAGTATTTAATAGTGAATAATGGTGCTGTTTATAAGTAGCCAAGTTATGGAAATAACTAAGTAACCCCAAATGGAACAATACTCAGAGATCAAAAATATAAACTCATGCCATTTGTGGCAACAGGGATGGAACTAGAAGAGATTGTATTAAGTGTAAATCAGAAAGAGAACGATAAATACCAAATGATATCACTAATATGTGGAATCTAAAGAAGGGTCTTTAAAGGGCAAGTTCAAAAACCAACCCTTGATAGCTGACTATAGACCTGAAGGACCCAGAGGTGAGAGGGGGTGGGCGAGAGGCAGGAGCAAAGAAGAAAGGAAACATAATGGAATATGGTGGTAAATTATGGGTAATTGGGTAGTGGGTACACTACTGTGGTGTTACCTGATCGGGGATAAGAAGGGGTGGAATGGGGGAGAAGGCTAATGTTACCTCAGTCAAAAAAATTTTTTTTTAAAAAATAAATGAGTAAATGGGAAAGGATCATGATCCAATGAATAAGAGCAACTTCTAGATATCAGGAAATGTGAAAAAAAAATGGGTTTTTCTTTAGAAACTCCAGAAAGGAAATAAAACCCCAATCTCTTCATTTTAGCTCAGTGAAACCTATTTTATACTATGACCCTCAAGTCTTACATAGTAAATATGTATTGTTTTAAACTACTAGTTTTGTTGGAACTTGTTAAAGCAATAACTGGAACCTAATACAGATCCATAAACTATGACTTTATAAATCCTATATATTCTTCAAAAACAATTACCACTTACTGCCCGAAAACTTTTATTTTAAATTATAGTTTAGCTGCAAAATATTTAAACCATTTATTATAAATTTAGACAAGTTTTTCATGAATATACATCTTTACCATTAAGTTTTGCCAAATTTTTAAATGTACATTTGCTTCAGTATTTAAAAATTAAAGAAAATATAGCATATATGAAATCCCTTTTTTTCCCCAATCTCATTTCCTCCCAACTTCCTTAAGTACTTCTCCCAATATTAATGTCATTTCTTCATATACCCTTTATAATTTTAGTAATTATTTATATGTAAACATATTTTTACACTTATATATACTCCTATCTAAGTTGTTCAGCAATTATTTTTCAGTGATTTTTTTTTTTACTTTTACCCATGATGTAAATCAAATTCAGTTTTTATTAATTAGCATAAAAACTAAAGAGCAGTAACCTACCCAATAATCTCTTAAAACTAGATGAAAGTATATATTTTTTTCTCACACAATGGTCTAGAAGTGGGCAGTTAAGGCTATTCTGCTGCCCTCAACATGTGGTTCCCATGTATGGGAGGAAGATGGTTATTGCTCTAGTTCTTCCTGTTTCTAAATAAATAGGAAAGGAATAAGGTTGAGGTATTCCCATTTTTTTTTTTTGATTTAACTAAAAGGTGACAATAATCACTTCAGCTCACATTCCATTGCCAAATGATTGAATGTTCATACTTGACTGCAGACTCTAGAGAATGTGACCTCTAGCTAGATAGTTAAATGCCCAGCCATAATTTGGAAGTCTTAAAGAAAGGAGGAGAAACTTCAAGCTCTCCTTGTAGCACAATAGGCCTCATAGAAAGAAAATCAGCAAGAACAGAGAAAACCTGAATTCTATCAACCAAATGAATCTAAGTGACATTTATAAAGCACTCCAGTCAACACCAGCAGAATTCACATTCTTTTGAAATGCACATTTACCAAGATAGATCATATACTGGGTCATAAACCAAACTTAACAACTCTAAGAGAATTGAAGTCATGCAAAATATATTCTCTGACAATAATGGAATTAAACTAAAAGTCAATAAAAGAAAAAATGATAGGGAAATCTCTAACCCTTTGGAATTTAAACTACACTTCTAAATCCATCAGTCAAAATAATTCTCAAGGGCAATGAAAAATGTTGAATTAAAAAAGATATAATGCAACTTGGCAAAATCTGAAAGATACCAGTAAAGCATTACTTACAGGAGATTTACAGCATGAAAATAGTATTAAATTCTTATATATGAAAAGAAGAATCAATAAATTTCTATCCCAAGCAATTAAAGAAGGGGCCTCTCTTGTGATGTAGGGGTTGAGTCTCAATGCTATCACACTATCACCCATACTGTGGCCTGAGTTCCATCCCTGGCCAAGGATCTGACCCACAGGGTACTGCAGACCTCTCCTGTCTAGCCCGCTGCCCCCTCAGCAGTGTATTTTAGTAGATTTGCCTGTTTTGCTACTACTCTGTCTCTGGAGAATCCCCTCACATCCACCCCACCCCTGCACCTCTGGCCTACAACCCAGTTCTTGTATGCATAAGTAAATAAAAATATTTAAAAATAGAAGTTACCAAATGTCAAAATCAGAGGGAGGATATTTATAGACCCTAAAAAAAACATAAAAGATGATAAAAGATGACTATAAAAGCTCTTTACATATTTGAATTCAATAATTTGAATAAAATGGGAAAAAGATCCTTAATTCAGAAAATTTCCTAGCAGTTTAAAATCTTCCACAAAAAGACATCCTCATGCCCTAATGGTTTCACAGACCAAAGCTGGAACAATTTGAGCAACAAAATAAAGTGGTATTGGATTATAGCCCAGAATAAAACATAAATATTCACAAGTCTGGACTGATATAAATAAGTAACAGGTTAGATAAAGTTATAATTGGGAAAGAAAAGATATATCTTCCATGTGGAAGAATTCCAAATAATTTAAGTAGATTCTCCTCACTCCGTAGTAGCAGGTAGGTTAGCAGTGTAGCTTCCTTCCAAACAGTACTGCTTGAAAGGGGGAAGGGAAGAATAACATAGAAAATAAAATTATTGCAAACATTACCTCAGCCAGATAAACTAGGTCAACATCAAAATTCAAAGCTCTTTTACAACCAGTATGTACCTTTGATACGGTGTGATGTAAATGATACTTTTCCTATGTGATTTTCCATCCCCAGGATCCATAACTGAAATCTTATCATTAGTGAAATATGACTGCCAATAATGGGGTATCCTGCAAAATACCTGACCAGTTCTCAAAATTATCAAGGTCACCCAAAATATGTAATATTTGAGAAACCTCACAGTTAAGGAGAATCAAAGGAGATATACAACTAAATGTTATCAACCCTGAATGTGATCCTAGAATACAAAAATATTAAAAATAAATCAAGGAAATACTAATAGTCTATGGAATTTACTTAACAATAAAGTATCAATATTAGCTCATTAATTGTAAGAAGTATGTAACATAAAATGTTAAAAGTACAGCAAGCTGCATATGAGGTATATGGAACTCTCTGTACTGTCTTCTCAAATTATCTATAAATCTAAAATATATTTTATAAAGTAAAAGAGGAATAGAGGGAAAAAAGGCAAAAATCATGGGGAAAATGAGGGAGAGCCAAAAGCAGAGAAATGGACAACTCATTAAAAAGATATAAAAATGTCCTTAAATATGTGAAAAGCTAGTTGATCCATTTATTGAGAAATGCTAATTAATATATTTCTTATTTTGTCCTTTCATATCATTTTCATCTATATTCTGTGCCCCCTTTAGTTAAAAAAAGAACAACAATCTAAATGCCCAAAAACAGATGTTTGGATCAAGAAGATGTGGTACTGCATTGGTGGTATAGTGGTGAGCATAGCTGCCTTCCAAGAAGATGTGGTACATATACATGATGGAATACTATTCAGCAATCAAAAAAGTTAATCTAGAGTCATTCATAGAAACATGGATGGAGCTAGAAGGGATTATGCTCAGCGAAATAAGTTAGAAGACAAAAGAAAAATACCGGATGGTTTCATCCCTAGGAGGAATATAAGGGAACCAAATAAATGACCAAGGAAAAGAATAATAACAATAATAATTTTTTAAAAATAACAAAAAGACAAGGAGAAATCGGGGACACTTTGTAGGGTGGGGAGGGAATGGGTTGAGGGCAGAAAGCACAAGGGACTAAGGTGATGGTGCACTGGTGAAATGGTGGTGGGAAATCCATGTGGATCACAATTGATGTCAAATATATAGAAATAAGGCGGGGGGGGAGATCTCTTTTACACCATCTCTGGTTCTGTTTAAAACTATCAACCATAACTATGTGATATATACTAACCACACAGCCATTGTTAGCTAATAAGTTGTTACTCTCTTTGTGGCAAAACTTGCACTTGAGAAATTTCTATTCATGAATGTCTTGAAATTGAAACACAGTCCTCTCCTAAATCTGCAATATTAGAAAGAGTATAAAAGTCATAAATTGTGCATAATCCAGGCAGCAGAGGAGCTATTTAGATAAGAAAAAACTCTTTTATACCTATGGATGCTCTATGGATTAGGCCCAGAGTATATACAAGTAACATGTAGAGATAAACCCCAAATCTGCTTCCCCTTTGCTGGTTGTTTGATTGTATGTATCACATTTCATTCTACCAGTGACAAGTGTAGGTTGGTATAAATTAAGTTTTTAGACCAGCCATCAAGAAATACCAATGTGCACAACTGGGTGAGCACAGACACAAACACACATATTATCTGTTCACCATAAAATTGACAGATATGTAGGCAAGAATATTTCACTTCAAAGATCTTTAAGTTCTAAGAAGATACCTTTGTAAGTTTCAGCTGGTAGGGCCATCTACACAGTGTAGGGTGTTGAAATCTATTTGTGATATCAGTCAGACCCAATTCTTTCTTCTTTGTAAATTGGTTTCTCATCTCATTTATAGAACTTTTTGTTTTGGTTTCCAATTGCGACCAATATGACTTAGTTTCAGATCCCAGTTTAGAAATCCCCAGATACCTCAGTGTTTACAAGTGAACTGACAGAAGGGCAACAATTTTTAGGAGTTCCGTGACACTGATTAAACTTAAACTGTCTAGGAGACCATAGAAGATATCAGAATATGGATTTATTAAGTTAAAATGAAAAAAAGAGCTATTATAAAAAGTAGAAGAGTCACAGAATAGAGTTTATTCTCTCCCTGTAATCAAGGGAGATGTGATTAGAAGGTTATCTAGTGAACATAGAAAATTTAATAATAGTCATGAGAAAAACTGAATGTTTGTTACTATCAGGTACTATTATGAGTCCATATCTTTATGGACATAGTCTTGCCATAGAGACCAGGGTATTCAAGTATGATGCCAAAGATTCCTGCTCATGAGAGCAGGAGACGGATACTGACAATGTTATTCCCCTCCATGCTTGTTGTGAAAGACAACAAACCACCATCCATGGTGCTCCTTTTCTGGGTTCCCTTGAATAACCATTATCGGTACATATATAAATACCATCTTCACATTAGTTCTAGTTCTGAAGGCCTAGATAGTTGTCCCTTTTGCAGGAGAATTTACCATGCAGTAATTACGCTCATTAACAAATTAAGTCTCATAAAACAACCTAATTCCTTCATTTCTTAGTTCACAAGGGTCACCTTTATATCTAGTTCTCAAAACATACCACATCTTCCTCCTGGAAAACACAGCACTTTCAATTTGTTATCATATTGTGCAAAACTTGTAAGAAGCTGATGGATCATAGCCTTAAACAATTATCTTTATGTTACGAAGAGTGACAGGTGCAAAAAATGTTGAAATGCAATATTAAATTATAAAAGCTATGTCTATCACATTTTTTAAAAATGTGAACTGGGGTAAAAGCCAAAGGTGTGGGGGGGGGGAAGAGGATTCACCAGAGACAGAGTGGGGAACAGAACAGACAGGCAAATAGAGTGAAATACACTGCAGAGGGGAGCAGTGGGCGAGGCAGGAGAGGTCTGCTATGCCATGTGGGTCATCTCCCTGGCCAGGAATCGAACTCCTGCTGCAGTGGCTGCATTTCACTTCATAGCGCCTTGCTTAACTCATTGTGCCATCAGGGAGGCCCCAATCACATTTTTTTTTTTTTAAAGCAGAAGTTTGCTCTTAGCCTAGGGGGCAAGAAACCCTTTTGGATTATGGTATTGTAACTTAATTGATTTTTAGTATTTTATGCATTTTAAGAACTGTACCACTTCTAGTGAGCAATATCAGATGAGGATAAATTTGTTTCTAGATGAGTGATTAAAGTCCTAAAACTCTTTTATGAAGACCATGATATTTGAGCAAGCAATCCAAACATGTTAAGAACACCAATGGAATTCGTTTTCAGTTACAACTTGTTCAGTGCTATTGTTTGCATATTAAGTTTTTTAAACTTTAATATAAGAAGTAGTGATAATCTCACTTATTTTTAAATTAGTCAAAATTTAATTTATGAAATGTCATCAATTCCTTTGCAGTTTCATATTTTGAAGATTTTCCAAGTTAATTTTGTTATTCACATAGCCCTAAATTTAGAGCACTTTTTGAAAAGCTCATAAAGATGTTAGTTGTTAGATGTTAGGCCTCATAAAGAGGCCTTCCTGGTAGCGCAGAGGGTTGAATGCTGCACTGTGAAGCATCTGGGGCACAGCAGCTCAAGTTCAATCCCCGGCCAGGGAAGGGACCACATGTTGCAACAGACCTCTCCTGCCCCGCCTGCTGCTCCCCTCAGCAGTGTATTTCAGTCGATCTGCCTGTTCTGCTCCCCACTCTGTCTCTGGTGAATTCTCTCACCTCCCACAACTCTGGCCTGTCCCCCAGCTCTTGTATGAATAAATAAATAAATCTTTTTTAAAAAATGTTAGTTGTACGAAATAGCTTGTATACTATAAGGATTCTGATAAGGAATATGTTTATCTTGTTTCTGGCCTATTAGACCAATATTCTCACTTTGGAGTAGCAACAAGGTTGAAGTAAACTATGCTCTGTGTATTCAAGTTCCTGGGCAGTCTCTTGGTGGAGGGTGGGGGAAGAGCTGGAATTGAAATGAGTGATTTAACTGATGCAACAAAATGTCTAAAGCTTTAATGTAGAAATTCAGTCCCATTCTCATTTTTTCTTCCCCCTTTCCACTTCTAGACAAAGAAGGGGCTGACTTAACCATTTCCCTACTCAGATTTCCTAAATTATTTTTGTTACTTTTGTCCAACTCAGTTTTATCCCTCAGTGCTTGTCTTTTCCTAATTTTATTTAAAATATAACAACTAAAGAAAGTGCAAGAATAATTTGACAGAAATTCACTAAAAATAGAGAATTTAATATATATTTTTTACTATAAGGCAGATAAAGCGGCAAAAATATAGTAAAACTACAGAAACCTGTGGTAGACCTAAGAACATAATGAAAAAGATAGATTTTACAGCCATATTAAACTGTGTATCCCAATACTGGAAATTATATCTATTTTCAGGTGCACAGGGAAACATTTATCAAAATTGTCCCAATCTTAAACCTTTAAGATCTCTAAGCATAGGCAATAAAATTAGAAATTAATAAATCTTTTAAATATACTTTAACATGTACATTTTTAACAATTATACTTTATTAAACTCCTAGGACAAAGGAAAATAGACTAAACCTGTAGATGTACCCCTTTCCTCAATATTAAAATGTATAAATTTCTTTTGAAATTATGTAGAGAACGTTTACTCTTCATTTTTAAAGTGTGAGTATAAACTAGAGAGAACCAGCTCATATCTAATATGTAACTAATAATGAATTTCACTTTTTTAAAATTTAAAAAATTAAAAAATGTTTAAATTGCAATGTATTATTTTTTCTAATGCTTATAACACATGACCTTCACAAAAGCAGTTCAACCACCATATTACTCTATATTTTATAGAGTCCAAATAAAAATTAAATGAAACCTCAACGTGGCTCCCTGCTGGCGCAAGGGGTTGAGTGCCATACTGTGGGGCTTTTGCAGTCATTGTAGCATGAGTTCAATCCCTGACCAGGAAGAGGACCCACATGGGACAGCAAACCTCTCCTATCTGGCCTGCTACTCCCCCCAGTAGTGTGTTTCAGTCAGTCTGCCTTTCTACTGCCTTCTCTGTCTCTGGTGAATCCACTCACCACCCAGGTCTCTGGCCTGTGCCCCAGCTCATGTGTGCATAAATAAATAAAATCTTTTTTTTTTTAAAGAACAGTTTCCTGTATTTATGTTCATGTATTTAAAGACAACTGTAATGAAAAAATCATTGTGTATTGGTGCTGTAAGGGATTTTGGATGTCATGTAGACTTCTTTTTCTAGTACAGAAATAGCTACTGCAAAGGTTATGACTTATCAGGTTTACACAGCCTGAGTAGTATAAGCAGACTAGAATCTTGCTTCCCTCACTTTGGGGTAGTTTTGTCCAATCATGCTATGCTACTTCTAATTATCAGAGAGCTTCCTGAAAAATTCCTGTGATTTCTGGGTCTCTGGGGATAGTTCCATTTTTGTTTGTTTGTTTGTTTGTTTTTGTTTTGTTTTATTATGGGAACTTGCAATTTTTATTAGCTCCTGACCATTTTACCTTAGTAAAGTATGTCAGAGTTTCCAGGACCTTTTCTAAATGAGGCTGCAGTAAGGGTAAGTGAGTAATATCTGCTTATCTCCTACAATGAAGCTATAATTGAATTTCTCATTGAGGCCACAGTTTTGCCTTGTGGAAAATAACAAAGAGGATCAGGATCGTTATGTGGAGGACCCCACAGAGACTTGGATTTAGAGCTATGGAAAATGCTTCTTTCATCATTTCAGCAGTTGTCAACTCAGAGACCTCAGTCTTGGGGTTCAAAACAGCTCAGGCTGGATGAAGATACTCATCTGTAGTCAGAGAAAAGGAGGCAATCTAGCTATTGATTTGGAATTCATAAGAAATGAAGCTTTGTTTTTTTGTGTTTTTGTTAATTCTTCACAATAAAAAAAAGGAATTTAACCCATATCACAAATAACTTTAAGTTTCGGAAAGACCTATAACTGTATGATAGCATTATCTATGATTTAAAAATACATCTATATATATATGAATCTCTTATTCATTCTGCTAATTTAGCACAAGGAGGACAAGGAGATCCAGAAAAATTAGGCAACAGGATTCAATCACAGCTCTGTCTCTACATGAAGAACTTCTCCTTAGACTCTCAGTACAATTGTTAATGAAGCTGTAAGAATCTTATGATATAGAATCAGTATATTCAGAAGGTCATAAAGATTAAACAACAGAATGTAGTATACTAAAAATCTTGTGACCTAGATAGTCATGTCCTCACAGAATATAGCTTGTCCTCAAAGATGCAAGGATATTCTTTCGCTTATTATGCCAAGAGTGGCTTCTTTTCATTCTCGCTTTTGAGCATAAATTTGTAATTTGGGGAGATTCTGTCATTCTTTCAGCTGAAAGAAGTATAAGAAAATGAAAAATTTTAAAATGTACCCAAAAGGAAATAAATGCTTTTAATATCATTAATGTGTCATTGACGTTTTACATTAGAAAGCAAGTGGCCCTTATCATGCTCTTATTATGGTCGATAGACATAAACAATACTACAAATGGAAATGAAGACCTTCCATCTATGACAAAGTATACTTGAAATTCTTCTACAAATCTTTTATAACATTTGGAGACAGATTCACAGATTGTTAACCTGCAAAACTTTCTGGACAATATTCCTACACATGGAGGTATTATAAAGCAAAGTACTACTCTGACAATAACCAGCAGATTGAAACACCACTTTATTAGTTAGAACATGTGATAATTTCATTTTTATTCATATGGCAAATTACTCACAGACTGTTATTTTAGGTTCAGTTGCATTCAGTTTCTATAATTTGCATAACTGATTTAACAAAATAATTATATTCTGTCAAAAATTGTTTATTGGATAGTATTCTTTCTTTCATTCAATATTCACAATAGTTATTGTTAGACATTGAGTTGATTATTAAGTTTTCAAATCTTTTCCTTTCACCAATGTGACATTACATATATACACACACATATATATTCATATGTATATATGTATATGTATTTATACTATTATTTTCATCTAGATATCTCCCTTTCCTCTTTCTTTCTAACTAACTCCTCCTTACCATGCAAAATAATCTCCTCTGAAAGACTTCCTTACCCCATAAATTACTTTGATGTCAATAACTTAATTTATGCCATGATGGGAATGAATGAATTCACTTGGGAATAACATGTCTGTCATGTGAAGACAGAAGAATTTGTTTGTAAGAGACACAGAAAACAAAATGCCTGCCTGAGAAATGGAGAAGGAGTGATTAGAGAGGTAGGAGAAATACCAGAAGAGAAGTGATGGGATGACTATTTCTAGCCAAATGCATAATGAGTTTCCATTCCTAGTGCAGAGAAGTCAAGTCAGCTAATTAAGATTGTGTGCGGAAGGAGGAACACAACAATGACTTGTATTTGATTCTGCACATTTGCACATTGAACAACACTAGAATGTTTCATAAAAATCTAAAAACGATAGTAAGGCAGATTATGAGGGCAGGTGAGGAATATTGATAGAAGGTTGAGTTTTTTTTTATTTTGCATGCCTTCTAAGGCTTCTGAGTTTCAAATTATGTGAATGTAATTCATATTCAATAAATTAACTTAACATTAGAATAATCATAACTCTCTTGTAAATGTTCATATCAGATTAACAAAATATAAAAACTTTCAAAATTTTTATGTGAAATTAACATTGAGTGTGATAGGTCAACACTTGCATGAAATTTGTGCAATAAAGTCTTGGTAAAAATCATTATTGTATTTGTTAATTATACTGCATTGGAGAGCAGAGGTTGTTTTCAAATCCAGTTGGACTGGGAATTAAAATATCCTGTAATGGAGGGTTAGAGCCAACATGGCAGAATAGTAACTGGCAAAATTTCCACCAAGTACAACTAACAAAACAATCATAAACCAAAAGTACAGCTTGCCAATTTATCATAGCAGTGTTAGATGCACACAACATCTTTCTTCCTAATGTAAGTATTCAGTTATTCAGTAAGGTTTTGGAACCTAGAAAAGTGAGAGGAACCTTGGACAAGGTGGCAGCATTTCTAGCAGATAGACAGATTTGAAGAGAGTATACGCCCTTGTGAAACCAGATTGGTGTAGAAATCTCCAAAGTGAATGTGAAATACTATTTGCTTACAGATTCAACCTGGCATTTTTATTGCCTCCCAAACTGGATAAATTATAAGCAATAGCAGATCACCATTCTCACCCTTTTCTCCTGAGGCTGGAGAGATATATGCTGTGAACTGTGGAGTCCCATGAAACTTAAATGGGAACCAGGGAAGCAGCTCCTGGCACAAGGAGGAATTTGGTCTGATTGTAGAGGAAGATCAGTATGGGCTTCCCAGCTCTAATGTTCCCTACCCACCAAGACTGTGATCACTTCCACAAACCACCTTGGTTTCCATCCCCCTATATCCTTTCTTTTCACCATCTCGATAAAAAAGGAGGAGCCCCAAACAAAAGTCACAGTACCATCTTTTTGGGATTAAAAAAAGGCACGTGAAAGAAAACACAACTTAAACAGTGCAAAATAAAAAAAAAGAGCTCAATCCATGTTTGATGACTCAGAATTAGAGGCGTTAACAGAAATAGAATTCAGAAGAGCAATCGTGAAAACGCTCAATGAAATTCAAGATGCTCCATTATCACAGAAATGCAGGCTCAGTATATTAGAAAAGTTATCCAGGGACAAAAGGGGTTCAACACAAAAGAAATGGAAACTATTAAAAAAAGAATCCAAGCATAAATGAAGGCTATGAAGAAAATAATAAAAGAACTAAAAAGTTACATGGAAAACTTAGTTGACTTAAAATCCTTGAGGAAAGAATTTCAGAAATAGAAGATAAAAATATATTAATATCTCAATTGGAAGAACAGAGAAATAAGATTTAGGAAAGATAAACTCAGTAATAAAATATCAAACTCCATGAGAGGTAGAAACAAGAATAATGGGTATCCCGAATGAAAAACAAGAGCTAGAGGAATAGAGATCTGGTTCAAAGAAATAAAATAGCTGAGAACATTCCAAGTCTAAGGGAAGAATCATCTATGGAATCATAGAAGCCCAAGAAGCAGAATGAATTCTCAAATTTTTTTAATGTAAAGTGATCTACACCAAGAAACATCATTGTTAAATCATCAAAATAACAATGAAAAAAGTCTAATGGCAGCTAAAGGAGAAAAAAAGTAACATATAAAGGTATTTATATGAGACTCTCTTCAGATTACAGAAATCCTGTAGGCTAGAAGAGAGGAGAATGACATATTCAGAATTCTAAAAAATAGAAAAGCACCAACCAAGAATATTCTATCTTGCAAAATTAGTGTTCAAGAGTTATAGAGAAATAAATGTCTTTCCCTAACAAACAGAAACTAAAAAAGTTTACCACACCACCAGACCTGCCCTACAAGATATGCTGAGAGAAGCTCTACATGAAAAGAAAAAACAAAAACATAAAAAACATAATCAGAAATATAAACAAGAAAAACATGGGACAGCAAACAATAAAGAGGAAGAAGAAAAAGAATCTGTATAGTCAAATGATGAGGAATCCTTACTAACAGAAAGAAAAAAAAAAAAACAAAACACTAGTCAAGATTATTCTAGATATAAAAAATTTAATACAACTCTTTAAATAACTAAAAAAATATGGCGGAATGACAGTTAAAAAGTTAAACTCACACCACAAATGATGAAATACCTTGGAATAAACATAACAAGGTTTATTATATAATAATATACAAGGTTTATTATATAATAATAATATAACAAACATAATAAGATTCAGTGTAGTACCAATACGCTGAACACTATAAAGCACTGTCAAAGGAAATAAAGGAAGACAAAAAGAAATGGAAGGATATCACATGTTCATGGACTGTAAGAGTAAACATTATTTAAATGTCTATATTACCTAAATGAATTTATAGGTTCAACACAATATCTATCAAAACCCCAATGATAGTCTACAAGCAAATATAATAAATAAGTATGAAATTTATAGGAAACCATAAAAGATGCTGAATAGCCAAAGTTAATTCTGAGAAAAAAGAAGGAAAATGGAGGTATCACACTCCCCATATTAAAACTAAACTACATACCACTATTAATTAAAAAAGTATAGTACTGGAATAAAAACAGTAACACAGGGCAATGGAAGACCCTAGAAAGTCCAGAAATAAACCCACATAAATATGTGCTGTTAATATTTGACAAAGGAGTCATGACTACACAGTAGGGAAAGGAAAAGCTCTTTAACAAGTGGTGTTAGGTACCTGGAAAGTCAGAAGCAGAGATATGAAACTAGACTATAATTCATGCATAAAAATTAATTCAAAAAGTGTTCAGGACTTACATATAGGCCTGAAACCATAAAATACATGGAAAAAATAGGAGATTTATTCTTCTTGAATATCACCATAAAGATGTATTTGGACACACAACTACCATGACAAGAGAAACAAAATAAAAAGTAGACAGATATGACTATATTAAACTTTTCTTTTTTTACAGTGAAAAATACCACTATAAAAGAAAAAGATAACCTAGTGACTGGGAGAAGGAAGATATTTGCACATCACTTATCTCACAAGGGATTAATTTCCAAAATGTATAAAGAATTCATACAATTCAACCAAACAATCCATAAAAAAAATGTTTAAATATCTAAATAGACATTTTCTCAAAGAAGATATTTAGATAACTAACAGGCACATGAAAAAAATACTCAACAGCACTTATTATAAAGGAAATACAAATCAAAACCACAATAAGAAATCACATCATCTTTATGAAAATAGTACATAAAAATATGACTAGAGACAAGTATTATCAAGGATGAGTAGAAGAAATAATACATATCCATTGGTAGGAAAGTTAGTACACCTTTCATAGAAAACATATAGAGTCCTTGAAAAAAACTGAAAAAGGATATAATTGGTAATACCACTGCTATGTTTTTACCAAATAATATTAAAACTCTAATACAAAAATATTTATACACCCTTATGCTTTTAGCAGCATTGCTCACAATAGCCAAGTCGACATAACAAACTAAATACCCATCAGCAGACAACAGGATAAAAAAATTGTGGAACAGATACTCAATGGAGTATTACTCAGCTACTAAAAAAATGAGACAATGCCTTTTGGGACAAAACGGTACAATCTTGAGATAACAAGGCAAAGTGAAATATGCCAGAAAGTGAAAGAAAGTTACTAGATACTCTCATTCATTTGTGGAATAAAATGAGTCAAAGAGAGTAAACTGGCAAAGCACAACAAAAATAATTCTTAGATTTTTGTGAAAAATAAATGATTACCAGAGGAAAAGGGGTAGGGAATGGCAAGGGATAGGCAAGGAAGGAAGGTAGGCAGTGACTCTCTGGTGGATGAGTGAAGTGTTGTGCATATTGAAGTGTCAAATAGTATTCTCCAGACAATATGGTGATGTAAACAATAGGGAAATAAATATCATTAAAACAACCTAAACAAATATGAAATTGTATACTAATGCCACAAAGTTTCTGGAGTCCATTACTTTTAAGTGAGTAAAGTGCCTCAGAGATACAAAAATTTTATATACATATACTTAATGAGGGGTGAAATATTTTATATTCATCATGGAGCTTATCTAAGAATTAAGAATGTTGAAAGAGGTATCTTTCCAGTAGGAGAATGGAAAAATGAAAATGATAGAATTATTCTGCTTTGTAAGGAATATTTGTCTGTGTTAGTGTCCAAAAGATTCTATAAGTTATGCTAAGGAATTTTTTTTCTTGCTTTGCATGTGACATATTTTTTTTTATTAGGGGTTCTAAGTTTTCATTAGAATTACTTTCATAAAAGTATTGGTTACATATAGTAATTTCAGTGTATTAAAGTAATTTCAGTGTATTAAAGTGTTCCTATCCCATTTGTTATAGTAGCTATCTCTTTCTATACCAAAGCCTCCTTTGGAAGCTATACCACCTGGGAGGTCCTCCAATCTGGGCTTTTTTATAGCTAAATTAGAAGTTGTTTTTGCCTCATTTTGCTTGAATTACTGGAAGGAAAATCCATTTTTTAAAAATAAAAATACAGAGCTAGGAAATTCCAAGTTTAGCTATAAATCTTCTGAAAATACTCTTTCTAGTACCCAATGCCCTTGGGTAAAGGTATATAGCTGAAGCCAAGTTAGACCTGTTACTTCTGATTGTTCTGTACACAATGAAAAATATTTTTTAAAAAATTAGGGAATCACATACAATCAGTATATAATTATGGGGTCTGTGAACATTCCTGCTTTATTGCTTTCAAGATTTAGTGTCATGTTTTTAAAAAAATTTTTGATTGGTTATTACAGATGAGGAAAGGACTGGAGCTATAAGAATGTCTCAGTTTGCAGTACTGCCAACCAGGGAGAGCATCTTCCATCATGACCTTAGTTTAGCTTTTTAAAAATATTACCACTGAAAATGGTTTGCATGCTTCTGATAATAAATATGGTCTTAAAATTTTTACTGCATCGAGCTTTTGATGGAATTGAGAACCTACATTAACAAAAATGAAATTATATCTAATAAAATACTCTATAAATGTCATAGAGATAAATGAGGTATTTTCATAACTCAAAATTCTATCTTTTGGGAATATTTTTAACCGAAAATAAGAACCATAAAATTCTCTAAATCATATAATTTCAAGTTATTTTGAATGCCACCAGAATGGAATCGCTTTTTTTCAACAAGAATTTCACTTCCAAACTTTAAAGTGTTGTTAGAGAAGATTGAAATATTTACTATTGGTTTGCTTAATGTGACGACATCCTAGGTCATATATAAACATTCTTAGTCTATCGCTGGCATATAGGACACTTAGGATAGACCATATAGCTTTCATTTGAGGTCTGTGGGTTGACCTACTGGGTACAACATATGACTATATATAGCTGCTGGTCTGGCAGGTGTGAGCATTGGCACAATATTTATGAGTTCCTGCATTGCTTCTGGACCCTTTATAGTCTCATGTAAGTAATAGGTCATAACCTGAGAAGAAAATTTACTGTTGGAAGTGTTGCAGTTTTACTTTAGTTAAGTCAATAAATGAAACAGAAAAATACTGCTTAAAATATTCCATAAGAGATTTCTTATTCACATTGGAATTAACAACATTAATTCTAACTAACTGAATAAATGAGAAACATAGGGAAAAGAAACAAGCCAAAAAGATAAAGATACTTGTTTCTTAACTCCTGCTAGCAACAGGAGTTGCTCTTGTTGCAATAGCCTAACTCTGGATCAGAGAGATAAGAAAAAACTTGCATGAAATGAAAGCAGAACTCAAAAAAGTATCTTCTTTAAGCTAATCTTCCTAGATTAGTTTAGACAGAAGACTCATATATTTGCAATATTCTGAAACATAAGGCACAGGAAACATTAAATTTAATGGTCAGAGGAGTCAAGAGAGTAATCACAAAGAAGCACTGTGTCATCAAAACTAGTCATGGAACTAAACTGTGGTCAAGGCTTCCAGTGGCCAGCATAGTCATTGAAGTCAAGATGGGCAAATCTGAACAAGGTCTAGAAGTCTCCTTAAACTTAAAGAACTGAGCTGCTACATGCAAAAGAATGAAACTAAAATACTGCCTTTCACCATGCACAAAAATCAACTCAAAATGGATTAAGGACTTAGACATAAGACCTGAAACCATAAAATATATTGAAGAGAAAGTAGGCAAAACCCTACATGACATACACATCAATGACATCTTTAGAGATACAATACCTAAAGCAAAGATAGTGAAGGAGAGGATAAATAGCTGGGACTACATCAAACTTAAAAGCTTCTGTACAGCAAAGGACATGCTAACCAAAACAAAGTGACAACCCACCAACTGGGAGAAAATCTTTGCATACAACATTACTGACAAGGGACTTATCACACAGATCCACAAAGAACTAACCAGACTAAAGAAAAACAAAGGGAACAATCCAGTCAAAAAATGGGCAAATAGCTAAAAAGGCAACTCTTCAAAGAGGACATGCAAATGGCCAACAGGCATATGAAAAAATGCTCAACTTCTGTTGTCATCAGAGAAATGCAAATCAAAACCACTATGAGATACCACCT